>JANTPZ010003318.1:0-15308 GCA_025593235.1 Vachellia pachyceras
ATATATGGGCATGTGCCACATTTTCAACATAAGTGAAATCGTAGAGGTTGTTCCCATCACCAATAATGAACTGGTAAAGAGAGAGAGAGAGAGAGAAAAATATATATATATATATATATATCAAGATATGAAGAATAGGCTTTGCAGCAGAAAGATTCTACAATGAAGTATAAGTGGAAATATGCCTTCAAACTAATGATTAACCCGCATAAAGCCTTTTTTTTTTTTTTGCCAGTGAGCGAAGAGAACCACATACTACACCTTCAAATCAATATAAGAAACCACACCAACCTTTGATTTCCCTGCCCTGGCAGCTTCAACTAATGAAGGCACAAGAAGTTTATCTCCAGGCCCAAAAATGCTGCTGGGGCGTATGCAGCATGTTAGAAGTCCCTCAGTCCCGTTAGACTTGATGACCAATGCCTCCCCTTCTGCTTTAGTGGCAGAATAATGATCGTTATGCTGAAATCAGTTTGATACAATTTAAAGCCATGTTATTGGACTAATAATTACCCATAAAAAAGTAAAATGACTTTCAGTTGTTTGATTGAACAATAAACATCCACAGATGCACACATCCCAAGTTCAGACCACAGTGAACCTTGAAAAGAATAAATTGATACTAGCAGTAATTTTATGCAAACTTGCTGAAGCAAGTACCTTAGGTGGATAAGGCAATGATTCGTCTCCATTAATAATTCCATGAACACCATCAAAGACCACACTAGGAGAGCTCGTATAAATAAGTCGCTTCACTTTGAGCTCAACACAAGCATTGATAACATTCTCCGTCCCTTCAGAAGCAAACTTCCCATTACATTTAAAGCATAATATCAATCCGCTTAGCATGAATTAAATATGTCGAGAAGCAATTTACCTTCAACATTGACTGAATGATGAAGCAGGAAGTTGTTAATGGAAGAGTTAGGAGCAGCCATATGGAATACAACCTCAGCTCCTTCACATACTGCAGTGACAAAGCAGCAGTTACACAGAGCTCAAATGTCCTCCTTAACATTTTTGGTTTCAACAGAAGTTGAACTACAATAAGCAGAGGGAAGAAAAAGAGCTACCTTTAAGTACTTGGGCTTTGTTACGAAGATCTAAAGTCATATACAGGGCACGACCTGAGCGTAAAGCTTCACCGAGAATTCCGGATTCTTCAGCTGGTTCAATTTCAATGTTAGCTCCCAAATCAGTGATCCGAACAGAGTAGGTATTCGATCGGAGTAGCATTTCGACCAAATGCCGAGCAGCAAAGCCCCGCGCTCCAGTGACCACGCACCATCTTTCCTCAGTTCCCATAGCTCTGTTGTGGAAGAAGAGAGCTATTAGAACTCGATCATAGGGGAATCACTCTCACGCACAAATCATGCAGAATATGGGTAGATATCCACTCATTTTTTCACTATACTTATATACATCCGTCCAAAACACATATATACAATCTCTACCCAAGTCAAATGCGTAGCAAAATTTCTAAGATCTGTATCCGGATCTACTTATGTCCAAAATATATGATAAACTATAAATAGTCAATATCACGAAGTATAGGCCATCATCTAAAATACAAAGCTTGTAAAATATATCAAAAGTGAGAATGCGTATGACGCAAAAAATAGTGCGCATGGTCCAACTCCTCTTTTCAGTGTCACCCACCATTCTCAGGAGCTAATGTCATTATAGCATTTGACACTGGGAAAGAAAAACAGATACACAACTCAACGTGTTTCAAGTTCTTTAAGATTAGTTCATTCAGCACCATCCTCTAAGTCTCTTATCAGAGGAAACCAACACAGTGGAATAATAAACGTGTCTGCAAGCCCCAAATTTCACATTACACATGATCGATCGGTCAATCTAGAAATGGAAAGAAATTTAAAACAGAGAGGAACTGACGGAAGAGACTACTTAGATCTAAAATGTCGAAAAATTAAACCCAAACATACCAGTGCAGGCGAGAAGGCTGAAAGTGGGTGAAAGGCTTCGTCTCCGATCGGTAGCTTTCGTCGAGATCAAGTTAGAGTACAATACTCCAGCTGACCGTCGACGGGGACTCTCAGGTTTTTAATGTCAGCAATCGACGGCGGACCAGGAGTAAGAGTGGTGAAGGTGAGGGAGAAGTGCTTTGAGAAGAAGCCAAAACTTGAGTGGTACAATGTTTATGATCATAGGATCACGATCGATGAAGCCCCAATTAAAAAATAAAAAAGAAACGGCGCACAGCCGGGGGAAAAACCGAATGCATGTATCTAAAGATCACGTTGAAGATGAAAAAAAGAGAGAGATCATTTAGATATTGGTTTCTTAAAAACGCTTAACTCTTAACAGTGTTTTTTCACAAAATAAAATAATCTTCTTCATATATTTATCTCAACTTATGTAAAAATGTTTCTCTACCTCATTACCAAACAAGCCCATTATTTAATGAGAATAGGGAAAATAAAAGGGTTTTTTATTGTCTTTTTATTATTTTGAAATTCATCAAAAATTATTTTAATAAAACTCATCTCACATATTTACCTTGATTTATGTAAAATAGTTTTTCTAACGGATTCTTAAACACATATATTCTATCACCAATTAACAAAGTTCTCACATATGTGCTGCTGTGCATTTATATGAATTCAAATTTAAAACTTCATAGTGCATTTATATGAATTCAAATTTAAAACTTCATAGTTAGAGCTCGTTTAGAAGTCGCTTTGAAAATAACTTTTACGGAATTTGAGGTAGAATATAGATTTTGGAAAAATAGTTTTTAAGGATTTCGAGGCAAAACCAAAGTTTGAAATGTGATTGTATTTGGGAAGTTATTGATTTTACGGAGGTCGAGATAAAAAGATAAAAGAGAAAGAAAAAATAGAAAAGAGAAAATTTATTAGGAAAAGGGGAGAGATTTGACAAGAAAATAGATTTTTGAAAACTAAAGTTTTGTTAGAAAGCCTACATTTTGAAAAATGTGAGTGTTTGAACAAAACCTAAATTTTAGAATATGAGCAAGAATTCCGTTTGGAAATAGCTTTTATAGAATTCGAGGCAAAACCTAAGTTTTGGGGTATAGATTTTGGGAGAATAGTTTTTTACAAATTCTGAGGCAAAATCTAAATTTTAAAAGGTGATTATGTTTAGGAGGTTATTGATTTTTACGGAGTTTGAAGCAAAAAAATAAGTAGAAAATATGAGAGAGAAAATTTATTAGGAGAGAGGGTGTCATTTGACAAGAAAATAACTTTTTCAAACCCTAGTTTTGTCTCTAAAATAGATTTTTCTGAAAAATGTGAATATTTGGATAAAACATAGGTTTCAAGTATAGTTTCCAAACAAGTCCTTAGAGCTCGTTTGAAAATAGTTTTTGCGGAGTTTAAGGTAAAACCTAGATTATTGGGGAATAGATTTTGGAAAAATAACTTTTAAAGATTCAGAGGTAAAACCTACGTTTTGAAAAGTGATTGTGTTTTGGAAGTTATTGACTTTTATAGAGCTTGAGACAAAAAGTAAGTAGGAAAGATGACATAAAAAAAAGAAAAATGATGAAAGAGAAAATACTTGGACAAAATCTAGGTTTTATCCAAGTACTCACATTTTTTTTGGATAAGGCTTATGTTTGGGGTAAAGCTCACAAACGAATTCTTAATCTACTAAAATCCATTATATTAGAATCAATGACTATAGATAATTTGTCTTGGACT
This sequence comes from Vachellia pachyceras, assembly GCA_025593235.1. Taxonomy (NCBI): domain Eukaryota; kingdom Viridiplantae; phylum Streptophyta; class Magnoliopsida; order Fabales; family Fabaceae; genus Vachellia; species Vachellia pachyceras. Next base: position 3,693 of record JANTPZ010003318.1, read on the forward strand.
TCCACCACCAACAATGCTTACCTGCAATACATCGGCACCGTTTGGCAATCCTATAAGCACCTCTAAAAGCACGTTCAACAATATTTTTCCGTAAAACGAGATAATCATATCCACATGTTTACCTCGGCTTGTGTAAAAGTACTTCTCCACCACTTTACCAAACGAGCTCGTCATGTATTATTCAAAGAGGTGTTATAATTTTGTATTAAAAAGTATTTCAACAAAAATTTCGAGATATCTCCGATTGGGCCACAAATAGCAAAGCAGAATGTGGAAAGCTGTAGGAAAAGGAAGGAGAATGATTTGTTTAACGGACTCAGGGAGGAACATGTGCGGATTCGGTGGAGACCCCCACCTATAAACTGATGTAAGGTTAATGCAGATGGGTGAAGTACAGGAAAGAAACGGAAATGGAGGATGTGGGGGAGTCATAAGGGGGATTGTGGAGAATGGATTAGAGGATTCACCATCAAGCTACCAGGGAAAGATATAGTAGAAATAGAGTTAATCGGATTGATTGAAGGACTAGAATTATGCTAAAGTGTAGAATTCACCCAAGTGATTGCAGAAAGCGACGCTAAAGGGATAATTCAAGCAAGCAAAAGGAAGCAGCAATTAGTGGGATATACGCATTTGCAGAGGGAACTTTTAAATCTATTGTCGAGGCAATGGAATGTAAAACTCAATCATGTTTACAGAGAAGGAAATGGTGCTGATAAGCTTGCAGCACTGAGGAGTAGGCAAACGATCTAGAAAGTGCCATCGGCAGAAGCTCTTCTGATCCTGCAGGAAGATAGATTAGGAACCCCTTTTGTTAGACGTGTGATGCTATAATTGGTTTTCTTCACACACACAAAAAAAGTATTTCAACGATAATAATGAATATATAATTATTAAATCAAATGAACAATTAAGATGGATGAGAGTAAGTATGAAGATTATGTATGAGGGAGAGAATTTGAACTCTGAATTCATAAAATACAAGAGGTCTTCTTTATATACCAATCTCTCCTTTCTCCCTCCTTTGCGTGAGGCGTCGATGGTGAACCAGACTCCTAGTCTCTCTTTTCTCCGGATTCTTTGGTATATTCAATATGTTGCAGAAAATTGAACGTTCTAAATTTTTATTTGGTTTGAGGCAAATATATGAATAAGATTATCTTATTTTACGGAAAAAACTGTTAAACAGGCCTTTGAGGCTCCCAAACGTGTTCACAACCAGGGCCATTGTTAGACTCAAAAACCGGGAAAAAAACTGATTAACTGAACCAAAATATTTCGGCTTATTTATTTGATCGGCTTCAATCCGGTGTGTAAAATTTGTTTCATTCGGTTTTCCCCCATGAAGTAAATGTAGAAATTTTGAGTTAGTACTCTCTTCCCCTCCTGTTTTTCAAAATCAATATTCTCATTTTTATTCTAAATATAAAAACTAAATAGCTATGGTTAAGAAAATTAAGTATCTAATATATTTTATTTTTAAAATAATTTTCCTTTTACTCATTTACCCTAGAAACTGTCATCATTGATCTCCCACACACAGTGTGTGATGTGTGAGAGTAACTTAAAATAAGAATAACAAATGTAAAAAAATAAGAGATTAAAATCTCATATTTAGAGGCTGTTCGGTACAAGGAATTTAGTGTTGAGGGGAGAAGGAAAAATTTTATGAATTAAATTTAAAAAATGGGAGAAGTGAGGCTAATATTCAGTACCATAACATATTAACATTAACAATTAATTAGTAACTTATCACTCTCCATGTGTGTCTATATGTCCATCACCATCACATGGAGGCCCATTCGTTATTGGACCTGAAGGCCCAATATGAATGTTAAATCCCAGCCCTCCATCCAAAAAGTCTGAATGTCCAAATCCATTATTTTCTCCTGGATCATTATGGGCCTGCTAATCTAGTCTAATCATCAGCAACTAGCATTAATATATATATATATATATATTTTACAAAAACAATTACTTTTCTCTACAAACAAATGCATTTTTAGTAATTATTTTTCACTTTTCGTGTGTCAGTTTAGTTTATTTAAAAAAATATAGTACTTTGATTGTGTTTTCATGATAGAATTGCCTTGAAAAATAAAAAGTATGGCTATTATTTTATGATAGCATTGCACTAAAAATATTGCATCAATATTATTCCGATAAAACAAGTAATGCTTTTAATTTAATGTATTTAAAACATATTTTTAAATTCCCGGTCCATATATAAGTTGTTTTGTGTGGTAGAGTTTCTTTTTTTTTCTCCTGTTAAAAATGATTTAAATAAGTAATTAAATTTAATGATTCTCCATGTGTGGTAAAGTTTTTAAATTTTTTTCTTAAAAATAATTTTGTTGAAAGTATTCTTAAAATAGAATCATGCATAAGCCCATAAACAACTTATGCCGTCCTCAGCTTCATGATTTCTTGCTTTTTTTATTTTAATGTTAAACTTTCCAAGATCAAATTTTAACAAATTAAATTTATTCAGCAACATTTAAATTTTTTTGTTAGAATTATAAATATAAAACACTTAAAAAAATTTAAAGCTAGAGGAGTTGAATGTGAAACAGAGGTTAAAATCAGGAACGGAGCCAATTGTGGTGGTCCTCAGTCCTCACTATCTCCTAATTGACTGTTCTTTGGACTGAGGAATAGTGCTTTTAATGGAAAGAACAATTCTATGATAATGAAGCGATTTAAAACGATGTTGCATAAAACTTTCAAACAAATATCAAAGAACACTTTTTTTTGGTAATTGATGTGCTATTTTCCATTTATTTGATGAGATGTTCAACCACGCAATATATTTTTAATTTTCTTAAAAAAAGCACTACGCTTTTGAAATTATTTATTAGTAAACTTTTCAAATATATCATGTGTCATAAAAAAAAATATTTCCTTGAAATAAAAAAAATACATATTTATCAAACTAAGACTAATCCCTTTAAAAAATTACAATCTTTTTGAACTTAAGACTAACCCCTTTAAAAATTTATAGCAGAAATTTTCGCCTCTCTTCGTAAATACTTTTTTAAGGATTCAGACATATGTTCTTCTCCTCCTTACGGAACGAAGACGAACTTACGTATCAGTTCAGGTGTATTGCAAATCAATCAAAAAAAACTATAGAGGAAAAGGAAAAGGAAAAGGAAGGTTAACTAAATAATTAATGTTGCTTCTAATTTGTTGATTCTCTAAAATTGGTTTTGTGAGGTTAAAGAAGGGTTTGATTGGATGAAGCCTAACTCTTTTTCAACTAGTGGATCAGTCCTGAGATTGACATTATTAATTAATGGACACTCATCAAACCCCAAAGTCGACCTTTCCTTTTCATTTTTTTTCTAAAAAAACATTATTATATTCTTTTCACACGTTTGCTCTATTGTGGAATAATTTTTTAATTTTTATATATATGGTCCATATAAAAAATTTATTTCATGTTAAGTTCGGCTTGCTTTACATTCATATTTAGTATCCATAAACTCACCCTTTTTTCCACCTATAATCAATAGTCATTTACATATTTGCACCAGTACTAGTGGAGTGTGTCCACACAAACTAATTATTATAATCAGTTTCATTTACTATCAGTTAATATATATATATATATATCTATATATTTGTAAAAGCTGTATTGTTTATAAATTACAAATAGTATAGCATATTTTTTTATCATTTAAATTTTTAATTATTATTCAAAGGAAAAAACTTCAATGTTCATACATTGCACAAAAAGGATCCGGTCAAAACAGGGTAAATTAGACCATTTTGGTTAAAAAACTGTTCAATAAAAACATTTATTATATTTATAAACAATATTATATTTAATAAACATTGACAATACTTATTTATCCAGCCACATGGATGTCAAAATGTTATTAAACTGATAAAACTTTTGATCATGAGGGAGGAAAGTAACCTCATGGTCAGCAGGGATATAGTAAAATAATAAGAAAATATATATGGGTCTGTTTGGAAACGCGGTAGAGAAGTACTTTTGCACAAGTTGAGGTAAATATCTAGAGCATGCTATCCCGTTTTATGGAAAAATACTGTTGAATGAACGTTTGACTTTTTCAAACGTTGTTACAAACAAACAACAATTTTACTGATGATAATAAAATAAATGGATTAAATAGATAAATAAAGAAGGTAACATAGTTAGGAAAAGGCCTGTAATGAAAAGAAGAGGTGGTTGAATAATGGAAAGTGGTGAAGAGCACTTGAAAAGTGGTGGGGATGATGAAAAGAATCTTTTAATGAAGGATAGACTAATAGAGGGCCCTTCATGTTTTTTTTCCTTTTTTTTCAATTGAAAAAAAAAAAAAGTAAAGGAAGTTCAAATTCTTAGTGCTTGATGATGGTGTAATTTGTCAATGGAAGGCCAAGTCCTTGTCAATTTCATGCCCCCAATACCATGAAATTATGTTTCCTCTATCTCTCTCTCTCCCTCCATTTCAATGACAATGACCTTCACCCCTATCCCCTTTCTACTTTTTTTTAATATAACATAAAATCAAATAAAAGTTTATTTATCTGAATCTAATATAGTTCTTGAACTTCTAATCTAATCTCATAAAAAATTATTGTTTTTTATCTGTTTGTTTTTTAATGAATCAACCGGTACCCAACCTCTTTTTAAATCTTATTACCTGACATCCGAGTGTACTTGTGTTTGTTTTAGTTGCGTAGAAGCATGTAAGGTATTAAACTGATTAATTAGGCTTAATCCTATATGATACCACTTCATATCTTTAGCATAAAAGCTACTTATTTGATTTGGTTGGATGGAAAATAAAATAAATTGATTAATTTGAACAAATATAACATGGTATCCTTCAAATATCATTGTGTAACATTATATTAACGATATATTAGTTGATAAGTTAGGTAAATTAGTTTGGATAAAACGATAAATACAAATACAAAATGCATTAAGATTTTATAATATAATTAATTCAACCCTTAACTCGATATTATATAAGAAACTAGAGGAAGTATATTAGGTTATGCTGAACTAGAGTTAAAATGTTATCAATCTAACCCGAATATTCATTTGATCAATAACCAGATTAAGGTTAAAGTAAGCTTAACTTAACCCATGAACACCCTTAATACAATTCAATCTACATTGTAGAATATATATATATATATATATATAACTCAGTATAAATATGCAACAACGTGGCATGATTATATTGGAGTATGATATATTAAAACAAACAGCAAACTTTAAAAAAAACAAAAGATGGACAGAAAATGAGATGGACTGTAGAGAAGTCACACATATACATGAATTCATTGAAACAAGTATTGTTGTATATGTTTTGGGTGTGTTGGAAGGGAGTGGGATGTCACTTTTGAGTGTTTTCATGATACATCTACATATATATGTATATATGTAATACATACCTATAAGATGGATCATCATCATCATGATCATTAATCTTTGCTGGTGCGATGCTTATCAGCAGCACCAACATTGTGTTGACTTCACATATTGCATTGTCTCTCCTAAGGATATATATATATAGCTTGCATGACACTAATCACTCTTACCGTCCATATTTATATATATAATGACTAGTAATATCCCACCACTTTGGTCACCTTCATCATCATTATATATCCTTATTTTTACCCTTTTACCACTGATATCTTTAATTAGCTTATCAATCATAATCACTACATTACAACACGTCAATCAAAATTACTGTACCTTTTAGGAAAATTACATATGTTCGTGAAGTTTCTTTTTATTTGGTTTAATTAGTTCTCTTTTTTGAATAGTTAATCAGGTTCTCTAGCTAGAGATTAACGTCTTCATCTCACATTGCAAAAGTCTTAAGCATGAGCTTAGCATTGACATGGTTGTGTGTGCATGTGTTTAATTTATATTAACTTCATTAGAGAAATGATGATTGTTAGATATAATTGACAATAATTCTCATAACATGATTTGTTTTACCATTTACACAATCAAACTTTTGAAATCATATAGTTATGTTAAATCCTAGTTATTCATTTCAATGCACGATCCCTCCCTCTTATCTTTAATGTAAAATTCATTTTATAATTAATTATATTTTATTCGTTAGAGGGGATTTTGTATTAAGGATAAGAGGAAAGTCATTGGAAAACGACCGCGTAGTTTTGAATGGTTACGAAACATACTCCGATTCTTTTTACAATTTTGAGAAGAATTATATATGATTAAACAAAGTATAATATAAAATTTCTTTGATTGAAGCGGGGCCAAACCATACTTATCTTGTCAACCACTTCGAATATTAAGGTTCAATAATTGATATTATTATCACACAGCCAACTTGCATTGCACCAGCTATATTAAATATCACTTTAGTTAGTAGTCCACCCAAAAATTCGTGTGTTGATATATGCCATACATATATACACACTTATTGAAACACCAAAACAAAAGGGTTTTAACCAAAAGAGAGAGAAAAGAACCACAACGTGGCTAACATTCAAAAATTTCTCTCATCGATTACAAAAAGTGAATGAACATGTACACAAGAAAAAGCCAAGTCACTAACAGTTCACAGATCCACGATCACTACTAAAATGTATCTGTATATATATATACATATATAGAACCATAAAGAAGAAAAGATGATAAAGGAGAGAAACAGTGCAGCCACAGAGAGAGGTTATATCTTTTTCCCTTTCAAGTCTCAACAAACACCCACTTCTAACTTCTCTGGGTCCAACACTATATCGCGCACCTCACCTAACAATATAACTCATCACCATAAAGAGCTAGCAGGATTTTTCTCTTCTTTTTAACTTTAACAAGCTAGTCTCTGCCATTTGTGTGTTTGTGTGTGTATATATATATCTTAATATAATCATCATTGTGGAAGAAATATAATGGCTTCTTCATGAAGGGTCAATGGGTTGAATGATAACAAGGTGGTTACTGATAAGTGCAAGTAGCAGATAAATATATGGAGATCAGATCAAGTTTTGAATAGTCTCCTTACAACAATAATAAAATATTGTCTAAATAGAAAGCATAGGCTATATGAATCACACGATGTTATTAAATTTGAATGAAGATGAAATCTTTTGATAGATTATTAGCTACGTGTTCTAGCTCAATAACCTCATTAAGTGTCATCCTCTTGAGACTTTTAGATAGTTTGATCAACCCTTTTCACTGTTTCATTTATTAACATTCTTTGAATAATCTTTGGAAAGAGCACAAATATTTGCGAAAATGGTATACATTAGAGTTGGAGAGCCAGAAACACTTAGCAGATAGTCCTCCTGTTGGACTGCTATCAGTGAAAGCACAATTATAATGTGCTTGTTTGGGAAGCACGTTGTGATCCATTACACATAAATTGAGATATAACTCCTCTCACATGCTTACCTTAGTTTACGTAAAATCACGAATTTTCAAACACGCAAAATAAGCACAGGTGCCTGAAAGAACTACACCTGGAAAACTTACCAGGTAAGGCCTTAATCATACAAGATTCTTGGCTCAAATTTTCCACCGTAGGAATCGAAGGCACACCGATGCATGCATTTGTGCATATTAATGAATGAATCTGAAGGCACGTGAGTGTTTTAAAAAATGGATAATAATAGCTAATGAGTAAATGCATTGAATGGTGACGACGAAATGGCACGAAGCTAAGAAAGAGGCATCCAAAACAAAGCGTTATATATGGCTGTCAGGCCAGCCATGGACACACACTTACACACACGCCTCTTTGCTTAATTACAGTAGTACAACTCAGTATGGCTCTCTGTGTATGTGTATGTGTCTGATTCTGATGATGATCTGAACCCTGAAAAGCCATGCCCAGATGCTCTTTTTTCCCCTCAGGAATGATGAAGCTTTACATAATAACACAAAAACCTGTCTCTTTCATTGTTAATATCACTACTCTGTCAAAGAATATATATATTATATCATCGGATTTGAAATGATATTATTATTATCTCCTTGGATCCACCACACGGGAGACAAACTTCCAGGCAAATGAACACTTCTCTGCAACAGAAAAACAAAGCCCATATATTTGTTTCCTGGATTTTTCAAGTTAATATATATATATAGGAATAAAGAATATTTGCATTTTACTGTGCCGGTTTTCAAGTGTGTTTAATTAATCATGAGTTCTTGATGCAATTAATACTAGAGACCAATATTCAGCGTAGGTGAACTTGAAGGAATTGTATCCTATTAATTACACCCAGGACTTTAATTATCTGATTAGAATTAACAACGCAAAAAATGATTTGTGATCACATAATATTTGGACGTGCAGGAATTTAGAAGAAAAAAGGATAATTATTTAGTAATTTATAATAATTAAGATGATTAAAATATAACAAATTATCTATTTTTTAATTAAAAGAGGCTAATATCCAAGGAGAAAGGAGAAGAAAAAGCAGAAACAGGTACAGTTGCAGATTGGCCAGTTTTCTCTTATCTTATTTATCTCGTGCACTCGGACTGACTCACTCAACTCAAAGGTTAATAATTGATGTCCAGAGAGCAGTGTCGGAATCTGGATCTGTATTGCTAACTGGGACCCACTGAGTCAACTCGCTAGACCTCGCCGGCCGGAATTTTCCAGGCCGACGTGGCTATAAGGGGCCTAGTGTGCCACCCTAGCAGAAGACACCCATTGTTCTCTTCCACCCTGTACCCGTCTCCGCCGGCGAAAACTGCCAGTAACGTGCTAGCCTGCTTGAACGCGTTCGAGCCCAGGTGAACCGGTTCGAAGCCGGACGATTCCATCCGACCCCTCCATTGACTCAGTGTCTCGTGCCTCTCCACTCGCTCTGACCCTTTACACGCCACCACGTTGCAAATCTGTCTCCCTAAATACAGCTCCGACATCAGCACGACCTGACTTCCCGCCGGCGTTAACCCCGACGGGGATGACGAGCCCTCCAGTGAGTCGAACATGGTTGAGTAGTAGTGTAGTGCTTCTGTGAAACGGTCCAAGAAAACCGGCTCGTTGTGGTTTGCTTCTTGCTCCACTACCGTCACGATCTTCGGATTCACAGCCTTGATCGTGTTCAAGACCTTGTCAATGGCGCCGGGTCGGGCCAGAAGCTCGTGGAGTTCGAAAACGGAGTTAACCGCAACTGCTTCTCCTGGTCGGATCTCGATGAGCGACGGCTCCAGATCCACCAAGCTGTTGCAGACGAACCCGCGAAATTCGAAATGGACTCCGATTGTTTTGGCCAATTGCGCCAATTTCCAGCCCACTTGTTGAAGAGCATCGGTGTTGTCCGGTTGAGGAGGTCCGATTCCGGTGAGGCGGAACGTCGGAGGACCACCGGGTCGTAATGCAAGGGCTTGCATTAATGCCGGCCATTGCATCCCCTGTTTGAGCCCGAAATCGATAACGTGAACTCTGTCCGCGGTGGCAAACGCTTCAAGGATGGCTTGGTTCGCCGTGAAATGGGCGAATTTCAGGTAAGGACAGGACTCATAGAAATGCATATAGAGCATATCGGAGGAGGCGGAATCGATTGATGGTTGCGAAATCCCATAAATCCGGTGAGCTAAAGCTTGAGCGAAGCAGGAAGCCACCTTTCTCATCGCTCCGGCTTGAGACGCCGCCAGCCTGCCTACGTGCTCCACAAGAGCTACCGCCAGCTTCAAATTGTTCTGCTGAACAGCCTCCGCACATGCCATCAGCGCGTGTACGAGACGCACCCCGTTTTCTTGTGAGTCAACGAGAACCACCGGACGCGCTTGCTCAGGTACAGTCGCCGGTGACGGAGTAGATTCGGTTGAAGGTGAAGCTTTCAATCGCTTGTGGCTGTTTTCATTATCTGTCGTTTTGCTTTGAGGGAACGCCGCCTTGCCAGGAATTGCTCGAAGGTCGTACTCAGAATCATCGTGGTAAACGGTGGACAGATTCCCAATCTGCTGCTGAGAATTGGGGAAATTTCCGGTGTATATGACGGAGGAGCCGGCTGAAGTTAGAATAGGGTCATCAATTTGTTGGTTCGCCAACAGCGCCGAAGGATCGAGACAATTGGGCGAATCGTGGAGCTCGGTGAGCATGCTCTGAACCCAACCATGGAGATCGGTGGGGTCATAGTGGACAGTGTCAGAAGCAAGATGAGATATCCCATCTTCCTGAGAAGTAGCCATAACCATCTCCAGCTTCTCAAGCTTCTGAGCCACATCCGCCATGTCCGACGACCGGACCTTGTAGCCCAAAGCCGCCAGCAACTCATCCATCCCGCCGGAAGCATCGACCTCATCCTCCCACATCTTCATCTTCCAACTTGACATTGACGAACATTCAGCTTTCAGACCACCACCAGCAATAGGACTGTTATCTGGGTAATCTCTCTTCATCTTTTTCCTCTCCAAATCCTACAAGAAAACAGAACAAAGCTGCAGATCAGGTTTAGAATTCGTTCATGGCAGTGAAACGTGGCTCCGCTTTGCAATTTCTGCGGTGAAGCAACGGAGAAAAGGATCGAATGGGTGAGGGGGGGCAGAGTTCAAAAGGGCGAACCAGGGAGGCTCGGAGGGGTGTATAGATAAAGGGGCAATGGATTTCACCAAAAAAAAAAAAAAGGGGCAATGGAAGCCATAATAATTGTTCCTTTTTTTAATAAAGCTTTTTTCCTCTTGGCAGATTTTTTGTCTTGGAAATTACGGTATTGGTGTCCGTCTTTCCAATAAAATGTATTTCTACGTCGGGGCGTCTCTAGGCCTTCTAATTTTATTCTGGACTCTTTATTTTTTTACAAATTTACAATCAGATAATAAATAAGAGAATTAATAAATAAAACATTTTAAATATTTATAAAATTATCATAAAACTTTAGAAGTAACTGTTGGAATTGTTATTGATAACTTTATTAGTTTTCATTAACAACAGCAGTTACTCCTATGACTTATAGTAATTCTGTTGATATTAGGGATATTTTATTTATTAATTCTCTTATTTAGGATCTGATTGTAAATTTCTCAAAAACAACATCATTTGATATTCTTGGGACCTTGTGATAATTTTGTGAATCATTAGAACCTTTTATTCGTTAATTCGCTATTTATTTTCATTCTTTACATTTAAATACTCTATAATAAAATCGGGAATTAAAAATGAAAATATTTTTAAATTTTTATTATTTTGTATGGATGTCGAAAGGAAAACTCTATCAAGTTTGTGTCAAAATTGAAGGAGTGAAATTAAAGCCTTTATGATTAAATAATGTGCTTGTTTGGCAACGTTTGATTTGTAGCCATAAGCAAGTTCAACAATGTTTTTTCATAAAACGAGACAATATCCTCCATATATTTACCTCGACTTGTGTAAATAAATCTATAAATACTTCTCCACCACTTTACCAAACAGACCCAAAGGACCCAGGTTTAATAAAAATAAACAGTTAAGCACCAGAGGCCCATGTTTATCCATAGCGAGTATTTTCTTGGTTATAATTGAGGTTGTTGTAGTCATTCAATGCTCATACTAAAAATGTAGGTGGGGCCCAGAATCACACAAAAATAAATACAAGCAAAATAAAGGAGCCATGGGAGCACCGCAAAGGTGAATAGCTGAAAGAGACGCCGATGATCGTATACAGCTGGTGCAC
>JANTPZ010003321.1:0-16091 GCA_025593235.1 Vachellia pachyceras
TGGTTTTTATTTGGATTTGTTGGATACTTTTGTGGTATCGTTATTTAGACGGAATTTGATTTCAGTTTCTATTTTGGACAAATCCGGTTATTATTGTTCATTTGGAAACAATAAGGCTATTTTATCTGCAAATTCAAATGTTATTGGATCTGGTTCTCTTACAATTTATGAACAATATATATTTGTTAAATATGGTAGCTTCTTATAATGAATCGTTACATATCTCAACACGAGGCACAAAATGTAAAATCAATGCAGAGAATTCAGGATCATTGTGGCACAAGCGCTTAGGCCACATTTCTAGAAATAGAATTGAAAGGCTTGTATCCAATGATATATTAACCAATATTGATTTTTCAGATTTCAACAACTTCATTGATTGTATTAAGGGCAAGCAAACCAAAACAAAAAATATAGGTGCCTATAGAAGTCAAGATTATTAGAATTAATACATACGGATATTTGTGGACCATTTCCCAAACCTTCATGGAATGGTCAACAATATTTCATATCATTTATAGATGATTACTCCAGATATGGGTACTTATATTTGATTCATAAAAAATCACAAGCCCTAGACATGTTCAAAATTTTTAAGACTGAAGTTGAAAATCAACTCAGTAAAATGATTAAAAATGTCAGATCTAACAGTGGAGGTGAATATTACGGTAGATATGATAGATCAGATGAACAACATCCAGGGCCATTTGCTAAATTCCTATAGGAATCAGGAATCGTTCCTCAGTACACCATGCCTGGTTCACTCAGCATGAATGGTGCTGCTGAGAGACGAAACATAGCTCTTCAGGATATGGTAAGAAGTATGATGAGTCATACTACCTTACTAGAATCCCTCTGGGGTGAAGCAATAAAGACTGCAGCCTATATTTTGAATAGAGTACCAACTAAGGCAACTGCTAAAAGACCTTATGAACTTTAGACAGGTAGAAAACCTAGTCGAAAGAACTTCCATATTTGGGGTTGTCCAGCTGAGGCAAGGCCTTATAGGCTAAAGGAAAAGAAACTGGACCCTAAAACAGTAAGAAGTTACTTTATTGTATATTCTGAACGCTCAAGGGGTTATAAATTTTATGAACATACTCTCAAGACTATTTTTGAAACGGGAACTGCACGTTTCTTTGACGATGTTGAGCTTGGGGGAAGAATAAAGTAAGAAACATCATTTTTGAGGAAGATTCAACCTATATTACAGAGCCGAATCCTTTAGTTGCTTCTCAAAACATAGGAATTCATATACTTGTTGTGATTGAAGAAATAAATCCAGAACCTCTATCTAGTGATATTTAGGTTGAAACTTCTCCCGTTCAGGTTGAAGCTCCTCAAATGGAAACTCAACAACCTCAAGAAACAATGCTAAGACGATCCACAAGAGAAAGGAGAAATGTAATTTCGGATGATTACATTGTTTTCCTTCATGAACAAGAGGGAGAAAATGGAATGGTGGAAGATGATCCAATCAACTTCCAACAAGCATTGCAAAGTTCCAAATCTCTTATGTGGATTGAGGCGATGAATGAAGAGTACAAGTCCATGCAAGACAATAAGGTTTGGGAACTCGTTCCTTTGCCAAAAGGTGCAAAACCCATTGGTTGCAAATGGATATTTAAAACCAAAAGGGATGCTAATGACAAAGTGGAAAGATATAAAGCTCATCTTGTGGCAAAGAGCTTTACTCAAAAGGAAGGGATTAACTTTAAAGAGACTTTCTCTCCAATTTCTTCGAAAGACTCTTTTAGAGTAATCATAGCACTAGTCGCCCATTTTGATCTTGAGTTACATCAGATGGATGTTAAGACTACGTTTCTTAATGGTGACGTTGATGAGATGATTTATATGGAGCAGCCAGAGAACTTTGTGTTAGGAGAACCTAACTCTGTGATTTGCAAATTAAAGAAATCCATCTATGGTCTCAAGCAAGCTTCCTGTCAATGGTATCACAAGTTTCATCAGGTAATTATATCATTCAATTTTGAGGTAAATCCTTTTAAGCATTGTGTATATCGCAAGGTTTGTGGGAGTAGATTCATATTCCTGGTTTTGTATGTTGATGACATATTGCTTGCCACTAATAATTCAGATTTGTTACGGGAAACCAAGAAATTTCTATCAAATAACTTTGAGATGAAAGATCTTGGTGAAGCTTCCTTTGTATTAGGAATCTAGATCCACTGAGATAGAAATCGAGGTGTTCTTGGATTATCACAAAGGAGTTCTATCGATAAAGTACTCAAGAGGTTCGGCATGCAAGATTGTAAACCAGGTGACACCCCTATTGCTAATGGAGACAAATTCAGTCTGAAACATTGCCCTATGACTATACTTGAGATTAAAGAAATGGAGAAGATTCCCTACTTTTCAGCTGTTGGGAGTTTTATGTATGCTCAAGTGTGTACGCGACCAGATCTTGCTTTTGCTATTGGAATGTTGGGCAGATACATGAGTAACCCAGGTATGGACCATTGGAAAGCAGCCAAAAGGGCTATGAGATATCTAAAGAGAACAAGGGATTACATGCTAATGTACATGAGATTAGATCAGTTGGAGATCATTGGGTATTCTGATTCTGATCACAATGGATGCCAAGATACTCGCAAATCCACATCAGGCTATATCTACATGCTCGTTGGTGGAGCCATTTCTTGGAAAAGTGTCAAACAGACTCTTGTGGCTTCCTCTCCTGTGGAAGCAGAGTATGTAACTGTTTGGGAGGCGTCCAACCATGGAATATGGCTGCGCAACTTTGTCGCAGGGCTGCGAATTGTGGAAAGCATTGAAAGACCATTAAAGTTGTATTGTGACAATACGGCAGCAGTCTCATATTCCAATAACAACAGTAGTATGTCCAAAGCAAGGTATATAGATATTAAATACCTAGTCGTTAAGGACAGGGTGCAGAATGGACAGTTTTCTATCGAACAAATCCGTACATACTCCATGATAGCTGACCCCTTAACAAAGGGAGTAACACCCAAGGTCTTTCATGAGCACACAACTCGAATGGGTGTGATTTATGATGAGGATATCCTAGTTTAGTGGGAGTATGAATTTGGTGTTTGAATTTTGTGAACATTTATGTATTTATTCTGATCAGAAATAAAGTTATTCAGTTTTCGGTTAAAGTTTTACTTCAGTTTACCATTCTGCATGACTATACTAAGGTTGATCTCACTAAGGAGGATCGATTGGAAAATAGGCATGTACAGATCACATTCATGAAATTTTTCATGCAGTATATCCATGATTGATCTATGTCATTTGGTTGTGTTCATATATGTGATCATTCTGGGATATAGTTATGTGTACTACGACGAAGATCCTGTTTGGTTCTATGTGGATGCAATCAATGGACCAGATTGTTTAGGGAATAAATAATGGCAATATTACACGCATAAGGTTTTACACATATAAGTTACATATGTGCCCCAGTGGGAGATTGTTGGAATAATTCAACAATGGGCCAAATATTACACTTATATGTGAGCGCCATCATTTATTGTCTATGCCCTAATAAAGTGATCTACTAATGTTTAAGGAATTAAGTGGGCATAATAAGGTGTCATGGACCAACATATACTAATTTGCTGGCCCGTATTCATTGATGGACTGAATACGGGGCCCCTCTATAAATTTAGGGCTATGATCCCCGGGTTAGCCAGGGTTTACATTTTGGCCGCCTTGCTTCCCCATCTACAATCGGTTTCCTTTGGTCCCTGGTGATAACCTGGTTGATCTTCCCCTTCCGTCATACGCATCTATGGATCCAGGTACGCTTCCGCAATGCTCTAAACTATTCCATTGAACTTGTATGCTTCAGTAAATCCCAACAATGTGTACCAAAACATGGTCAACTAGAACATCTTAAAAGTTGGTGTAAGGTATTGGAATGTGTAGACGTAAAGATATAAACTAATGTTGTCATCATGGGAAAAATATTTTGTACTCTTTTTTATTCATTGGGTTTTTGCCTCAGTGAGTTTTTTCTTGTAAGAATTTAATGAGGCACACTAATATTTGTTTGGATATCCAAGGGGACTATCATAAACATTGCATGAATGTATGTCAATAACCCTACCTCTTAGTTTCCTCACCTTGAATGTCATATACTATATAACCTCCCAGTGAATGATTTGGAAAGAGTTTCCAATATTTAATAACATTATGATCTCCTTTATTCTCTTTGTAATCTTGGAATTAGGCTAATGGTTGGAGACCTTCAAATAGTGGCTACGTATAGGGCATTTGCACCTTAAAAAAAGCTAAAGTGAATGAGAATTACTTCATACTCCTATCTCCCAATTGGCTCCTCCTCAATTTCTCATTCTCAGTGTTCTCTTTTATATTACTAATTGGTTTTTTATTTGCACCCTGTACTCAAAGATTGTTTCATTCTAGCAAATGTATCATGAGGGACTTTTATGCAAGAGCACACCTGACCAGTCACACCAGCTAGATGCTTCTTCATCCTGTTAATCCCACTTTCTTTATAACTTGATGTACAAAGAATGCATGTAAAAACATTTCCTTTCTTATATTTTTTAAGAGCAACATATAGCCAAGCATGATCACTTTTTCTGTCTCTCCCTAATAAGTGTAAGCTATTGAAAATGGGAGTAGAATTAATGTCATTTAGGGTGGATTAGTGGTTAAATAAGGAGTGGGCATGTGATATTCATTTCCAGTAACAATATATCTTAGCACAAATAAACAAACACAAGCTACAAAGTAGTCAAAACATTGCAAAATCACTAAATATAAGTAAATCTTAACACTTGCATACTAGAGCTACAAGAAATGAGTTCAATTAGATTAGTCTAGATAATACAATAATTTTATTAAATCACATTACTATAATATAATTTATATAATTTCATGTATTCCAAAGATGCCCCAATGAAAATTTTCATACAAGTCATAAAACACATCTCAACAATTAAAAATAGACCACTTCATAACTTACTAATGCAATGGGAGAAGGAGTAAACTATTAAACTTTGGTTAGAGAACAAAGTAGGGAGAATGACATTTTTTTAAACTTATACGCTTCTCTTGGATGGAAAGAAAAGTTGAGAGGAAAGAAAATGGAATGAGAGAAAATGGAAAGAAGAGAAAAGCGAAGAGAAAATATTATCACACATCTTGTTTGAATGGATGAGAAAAAATAGAGATGAAAGAAAATAGACAAATAGTTGAATGGCTAAAATATTCTTAAATAAAAATCTTTTAATAAATAATAACAAGTAAAGTATCCTTAAACTATATAAAGTATAATGTCGAATTAAATATGATAATGAAACAATTATATTAACATTACTATCATTAATGGTAATATAATAAAAAATATAACCATAAATGTACACATAAAAATGAATATGAGGAGATGGGAAACATCATTATCATTAACTCTTATACTTTGTCTTTTATCCCTACTTTGATTCTATCATTTTATTATGGATTAAAGGGCAAAAATAATCCGGAACTTTTTTCAAAATTGCATTAGTCAACCAGAAGTGATTGAGGGGTCATTTTACACTTGGAAGTTTTAAAATGGGGCATTTTGGACCATGCCGTTAAAAATCCCATTAATGTTGACTAACTTTTCCATTGAGAAATTGATAGTCAATGTTAGTGTTTTTAATGATGGGGTTTAAAATGCCCAATTTTAAAACTTTTGGGTTCAAAATGATCCATCGATAACTTCCGGATAACCAGTGCAATTTCAAAAAAACTTCAAGGTTATTTTTACCCCTTAACCCTTTACTATTAAACATTTTTCAGTTTTTTTTTTGTTTTTTGTTATTGCATTTCTTAGCTTTTGTTTGATAAAATTGGGAAACCCTGTATTATCCATTTAGTGACTTTTTCTCCATTTAAGAACTTGAACTATCATAATGAAACTTCACCTTTCGGTCGAAGTCTGTTTTTAAAAGCATTAGAGAACTTGTCAAACAGATTATTCAAACAGATTTTTTATTCAAACAAACCCTATTCTTAAAACTTTAGTCTGTTTTAAAAATAATTATTCAAACAGATTTTTTTAATTTTCAAAACTTGTTTTTAAAAGCATTTTTTTTTTCACAAAAAGAAAACAAGAAAAAAAAGGCTCTTTGTAACACCTCTTAAGTCTTAACTTTACTTTATGAACATTAGATATAATTTTTATGCCACTTGAATACTTTTCAAAAGTTAGAATTATTAGTAAACCCACTAAAATTTACAAAAACTCTTCTCGGATTACTATTAATTCTCGAATTTTTTTGATACAAATTAATTCTAGAGTTTATTTGAGTGTTAATAGTAATACTCAAGTTTTGAATTGAATTTTTGAAAACCTAGCGATGGATTGTTGAGTTAGGTTGTTTTGATAGGTATTTTGGTGAGTGTAAGTGGTATGGGAACTTAGAGTTAATGTTGATCAGGATTCAGTAAAAGGACTCTTTGTGCACCTAACATTACGACCTGAGACCCTGGCTTTGTGCATTAAGTGTCCTTCTCTTTGCCTTATGCAATGCTATATAGAAGGACCATTTTTAAGCTACCTTTGCACCTTTTTTTTTCCCAAACAATATTATTGCCTTCTTAATCTAACCTCATTGCATCAAACAATTTTCCAAAAAGAAAAACTATACCCGCCTTGAGTTTTTAGGAATTCAAGTCTTTGAAAATGATTTCATTGAGATTTTATTGGTACTTTTGGATTCCATGTATGTTCTTTAGTGACTATCTTAATCCTTTTTAATCATTATCCTAAGGTTTTGCTTTGGTGACAAGTGTCCTAATGCCAAATGAATAATTTCTCCATTTTTAAAAATACGTTTATTTATCAACATTTCAAAACTTTATGTCGAATTTTTTATAACAAAACTCTCACTGTCTTTTATAGAAAAAAAAAAAAACCTTTGTCTTGGCCCCTTTTTGTATATGTATATTTCATAATATTCGTCTCATCGTCAAGAGTTCGAGAGCTACGACTCGAAGTCAAAGTCTCACTTTGGCTCTGTGCTCCTCCGTGCCTTGTTGAAGCATTCAAATCTCAACATTTGGCTCCCGCTACATTATTCTGGATTTTGGAACTGCGTAGTGACCAACTCTGTCTCTATCACACTCTTGTATCTCAACGGAGATAGCTAGGAATTCGTCTTTAAAAACCTAGAAATGTCCGGATATGCCGGCCATGGGCGGCCAAAATCTTACACATTATTCTACCATCATTTTCTTTCCCTATCGCCTAAATACCATTTTGCATTCTTCTCCTGGATTACAGTATGTCACCAATTATTCTAAACACTGCAAGTGTCATCACTGTGAAACTCGAATCATAGAGGACTATGGGCTCTCACCAGGTTAAGCCATCTAGGCCACTGGAGAGGTTCGAAATACAAAATGGGTATGCCGGAGATGGTGACTTTGCTGCTCGTAGACGATCCATGGGACAGAAATTTGATCGTACGGAGTATGGCGGGCAAAACCAGCGCGACCCCAGGAAGTATAAGGCTGAATCTGGTACTGTCAATGATCAAAGACAGGATGATGACGTTGCTGGTGCAGACAGAGTTAGAGGTAAGGCGAAATTGAATAATAGAGAGGGAAATAATGATGCTGTCTATAATCAATCAAGGATATCAAGGAAGTCTTTTGAAGATGAGATGGTTGATGGATGGCCCAAATGGCTAGTTGATAACGTTCCAATGGAAGCATTGGCTGGCTTGATTCCCAAGAGTGCTGAATCGTACATCATGATTAATAAGGTTTTATTTATTCCCCAAAAAAGGTTCTGTTATAGTCTACTTTTGATGGGTTGGTTATGGCTAGAATGAAGGATTATAGAAAATTCTATCTGTACAGAATGCTTCTAAGATGCATTCCTTAAAAAAAAAAATGAACTCATAATACCTTGGGCATTCAACTCAGTGCCCGTAGCACGAAACTCTGCTTCTTGATCAATTTTATATGTACACTGAAACAGTCTTCATGTTGTGTTAATGCAGTACACGTCCTGTGAGATTTAACCAATTCTCTGCTCAGAATCATCAACAGTTTCAAACTTTTGTGTATTTGAATTGAGATCACGAGTTGTAAACAATGAGGTCTCAATTTAGTGATTTATTTGCTGAAATTGAAACAAGGTCCACCCAGATACTTGTGTTATTGGTGTTATGGATTTTCGAAGGCTTACCAGTTTTAGTTTCTATAAGTTTATTTATGTTGTAATTTAATATGCCTTATTTCCACAACCACAGTAGCTAAGACAGGTTAATAGACAATTCCTTTTCTTTTTTGGGCGAGAGCTAGCTACTCTTAACTTATATTAAATATTATGTTTTGCAGATAGGACAGGGAACTTATAGCAATGTTTACAAAGCTCGAGATCGTAACACCGGAGAGTTAGTGGCCCTCAAGAAAGTGCGCCTTGACACATCAAAGCCTGAATGCATTAAATTCATGGCAAGAGAAATTACGATATTACGGAGATTGGATCATCCCAATGTAGTAAAACTCAAAGGATTGGCTACTTCAAGAATGCATTATAGTCTTTATCTCGTTTTTGACTTCATGCAATCAGATTTGGCTAGAATAATTTATCGCCCTGAAGAGAGATTAACTGAATCACAGGTTTGAAGTTTCTCTATGATGGCCTTGACGTTTTAGCATTTGGTTTACTAGAGTTTCCCTATTAATCTGAAATTATTCTTGTAGGTCAAGGCCTACATGCATCAATTGCTTTCAGGTCTGCAGCATTGTCATGAACGGGGCGTTTTGCATAGAGATATCAAAGGGTCAAACCTTTTGATTCATAAAAGTGGGATGCTTAAGATTGCAGATTTTGGGCTTGCCAATTATCATAATCCCAAACATAACCAGCCTCTCACAAGCAGGGTCGTGACACTGTGGTACCGAGCTCCTGAACTGTTGCTAGGTGCCACTGATTATGGAGTTGGTATTGATTTATGGAGTGCTGGATGCCTCCTGGCAGAAATGTTTACAGGGGTTCCAATTATGCCTGGTAGAACAGAGGTGATAATTCCCGGTTTATGGCAGTAATACAAACTTTCTATGCCTCTGGCGATGACGCATTTTGTCCTTGAGGGTTTACAAAATTTTCAATTTGGTCCTCAAGTGTGTCCCTCTCAATTTTGTCCTTGACTAATTTTCTTATTTTCACCCAATCAATTTTGTTGTTTAATAAACAGGGCCACTTCACAGCCACATTTAGGTTAGTTGCCTGGGTCAGTGACTTAATTAACTTCACGTTACATTGGCAAACAGAGATTTTGAATTGACTTGGTGAAAACTAATGGGTGACAAAATGAGAGGTTTATACTATGGAGGGCCAAGTCAAGAAATGTATTATCTTCCAAGGACGAAAAGTATAAGGCATGTCATCTTTTGGTTTCCCATTCCATTTTGTGCCTTTTTTCTCCTTTCTTGTTAGATGCCTATCTATCTTGTCCTTTTTAGTTCTTCATATCGTAAACACTCTCTACTTACAGGTGGAGCAACTTCATAGAATTTTTAGGCTACGTGGTACACCATCAGAGGGTTATTGGAAAAAATTCAAAGATACTGGGAATTTTAGGCCTCCGAAGTCTTATAGACCCTGCCTTGTAGAGGCTTTCAAAGATCTCCCTTCATCTTCTTTGGGTCTACTATGTACTCTGCTCTCCTTGGATCCTGCTTACCGTGGAACTGCATCTAAAGCTCTCCAAAATCAAGTGAGTCATGAGTAGAATGATGAATGTTGATTCAAACTTTCCAATTGCAATTTGATGGTCCATGAATTAGCATATCAAAGTCTCAAATTGTCATGAGGCAGTGTTTATGTCCATAAACTAAACTTACCGATATTGGAATATTTTATAACTTTAATGCAGTAGTTTGTTCCCTTCAAGAAGAAGCCTTTAGAGTGGCATACTTTTCTCTGATAATATTCTAGCTATAAGGCTTTAAACTATTGACCTATGAATTTGAGCCAATCAAGTTTGTAGGGTCCAATTTCTCTTCTCCACCGTATTATACTTCTCAAAAGGATCTCTCACCTCCCTGTTTCGGTTCTTTTTGTTTACAATAATGATGATAAACTCGAACAATTATTTAATTAGTTCTTATTCCAATAGCCCTTTACCACATGTATATGATTTGAATATTCTTCTGTGATATATGAATCTCTTAATAAGAATAATTTGCCTGCAGTTTTTCTATACACGTCCTTTGGCATGTGACCTCTCTGGTCTTCCTGTGATCTGCAATGAAGATGAGGAGCAAGATCAAGCTGATGAACGAATCAAGTAAGTCAATTGCTTGAGGCAGGCTTTAGTGTTTCCCGTTAGGTTTCTATTGGAATCTGTTGTTCAATATTATGATATGTTGAATGATAATATTATTTCAGTTCAAAAATGAGTGATTATCTTATTTTAACCCTATTTCCAGACTTGGATAAAAAACCTGAAACCATCTTTATAAAGTTTGATTTGTTTCCTGACTTCCTGATAACGATATAACAGCACCTGATTGCTTCACTAATGGTTACAGGCGGTTGAATTCTAAAATTAGACGCTCACGTACGTTTCTTGAGCGTCACAGAAAGAGCCTGGTATCTGAAGAGCCAGGAAAACCCACTATCTCTTCCAAAGAGGTAAGAATTAAACTTTGAGCTAAAAGAAATTCCCTTATCTCTGTAAGGCGCAAATTTGCATCCAACATAGATTGACCACTATCAGATGGTGGTTAATAATTTATTCCCAATATGTGATGCTTGACTGGGTTAGTTCATACCGAGACTGGACTTGTTCCTCATCACTGCAGAGAGACTGCTAACCTGATTGAAGCTGTCCTTTGAACTGATAGTGGTTCTTGCATTGCGCTCCCTGCACTTTTTGTGCATCTTCTATAATCCACTAACGCACCAGAACCACTGGGCTGCAATTTAAATCTTGCATGAACACTCATTTTATATCTATGTCCATGCTTTATAAAGTTATCCGGATACAGTAAATTTATTCAAAGCTAATTTTAGGAATTGGGAAAGAACGCTGATACTTACGTCCAACTTGAAGAACTGGGTAACACAACCACAACTAGTAGTACCTTATCAAGTTTGAATCCTACTGAGGCGAAGGATTCTTCACCTATATTCTCTCCGGATGTGTCCTCAGATCAAAAGCAGCTTCTCAAAACCCACCAGGATGATAATAGTGGTGAAAACATCTATAAATTTCCTCCTTTACCTAAAATGAAATCACGTGCAGCCAAGGGAGAAGATACTATGCACAGATTTCGCCCCGTCGGTAGGTCTTCTTCCACCAGAGATTTCAGAATCTCAAGACAAAGGGACCGTTTACTCCATGAAACAAA
Organism: Vachellia pachyceras; assembly: GCA_025593235.1. Lineage (NCBI taxonomy): Eukaryota > Viridiplantae > Streptophyta > Magnoliopsida > Fabales > Fabaceae > Vachellia > Vachellia pachyceras. The sequence continues at coordinate 11,371 of JANTPZ010003321.1, forward strand.
TGATCAGACTCCATAGATGACACATGTAAGCTCACAACAATATTTTTTTGCTTTCTATTTTATTTATCCTTGGATTTCCATTATACTATCTTTTCAGTAACTCTGACTGATTCTGTATCTTGTAAGAAGTAGAAGGTTGTTTCCTCACATTGCATTTGTTGATTTATAAGTCTAATATGAAAGGAATACAAACTCTTTTTCTTGAATGTTGATCATTACAGTTGGTGGTTCCATGATACTTAGTGTTGGCGTAAATGCAGCTGAGAATACATGCGATTCCTTTCATTTTCTTTAGCATCAAATAATTTTTTTCTTTGCTTTCCAATAAACTATTGACTAATATAAGTTCTCTATATTTTCCTGTTTTTTATGCTAATGTGATAATTTCATTAAATAAAAAACTTTTTGGGCATTATAAAATGGAAAATTAATGATCAGGCGGATTGATGAAAAGGTAATGAAGACAACTTCATGGAAGAGCTGAGTTGTCAGATTCTGTGTTTTGTCTTTGCAACAATGTTGTGTTTTTGGGTTTGAGATTTTCTTCCCAAAACAATGAAACTGTTTCTTGTGTTGTTTTATTGGTATGATGCTAATATTTTCTGTCCATCTTCATGTTCTACTGTTTCTAATGGCTCTTGTGAATGGTAATAAAACCCTTCATGCAACTACAGTTTTCTTTTATGTTGATGGAAACTTAAATAATATGGGATGTCTAAGTTTCACTTTTAATACTTTGGTTACTTAGAGCTCGGTTGGTTTCCCTATTGGAAACCTAGATTTTGTGCTAAAACCTAGATTTTGAATCTAAAACCTAAATTTTGTCTAAGTATTTATATTTGTCAGAAAAACTATTCTAGAGATAAAATCTAAGTTTTGAAAAAACTATTTTCTTGTCAAATCACACTTTCTTCTAATAAATTTTCTCTTTCCTCCTTTTTCATTCTTCCTCTTTCCTACTTATTTTTTATCTTGTAAAGCGTAAAAGTTGTTCTTACAATAACTTCATAAATGCAATCACCTTTTCAAAATATAGGTTTTGTCTTAGAATCCGTAAAACTATTATCTCAACATCTATTCCCTAAAACTTAAGTTTCAACTCGAACTCCGTAAAAGCTATTCTCAACCAGACTTTCAAGCAAGTTTTTAGCTATCTATTGAACCACTGACTCTTTCACATCAATACTTAAAAATGGGAGAGTTTCTCATCCTACTTGAATACCCATCCATTTGTATAGAGCTTATGTTGACGATTCTGAAAATTACCTCCTATAAAGAGTTATAACCAAAGGCTTCTCCCTTCTCCATCTCACTCAAATGTGTATCAAATTTTACTCTAATTATACCAATTAACAACGTTTGATGTCAGCAAAAACAAAATTAACCATGTTTGAAACTCTTTAATTTATGGTATTAAAACTCAACTTAGATCAATATATCGGTGAATCAATATCATGGATAGTCCGATCAGGAAATCTGGATAAATTGATTGGGTTTTTTCCTTCCCTTATCTTGCTAGAATTAACATCCTTGGGTTTAAGAAAATATCAATTCACCATCACATTATGATAATTTAGAACTCATTTGGATTAATGAAAATTTGGGAAGAAAATGGAAAATCACCATTTTCCATCACTCTTTCACGTCTAATTCACCACTTTCCCACTTAAAATGGTGAACCCATTTTCTACCAATGGCGAAAAATACAAGTTGCGACCTAAACGTTTACAGACACAACATAAACATCTCAAATCGCGATTTAGAACACTCCAAATCGCAACCTAGACATAGACATTTTAAATTATGATTTGAACATTTTAAGTCATGATTTGGGGACGCTCCACGTTGTGACCCGAAGAAATCCAAGTCACAATATGGGAATAAATCACTTCATCCGAATGCATATCAAACATACCATATCAAAAAAATATCTTTCTCTTGATTTCAATTCTTTGATTCAAAGAGACCCTTAGTAACTCTATTTTGTTTGACTATATATTGTTTTAATATACGAATGTTTCTATTTATTTGTAAATTGATGTCTTTTTATTTAAATATTATTTTAATTATGATAGGTCTAACATGAATTAACTCCAATTTAAACCAGTGCCTCGAACAATGGTCAAAACTCATTGACCGGTAGTTCATTAATGTTGCCTCAAACATTTCATCTTGAGGAGTAAATAAAAAATTCTGCTCAACAACAAATAGAAATTGCCAATAAATGGGATAAACAGGAACTTAATTTGACTCGGCTATGAGAAAGAGACCAAACGACAAAAGAACAAAACAAAAAAATTTTCTACCATTACTTTCAAACTTAGATCCTTATAGTTGTCCTTTTTTATTAAAAAAGACATGCAACGAGGTGGGATGTCATATCACACTCTCCATAATGGGTCTTGTCTCAATCTTAGCACTCATTGAATTATTTGAAGCTTTTCATTTCTGAGCTTGCAAGAAGTACGGATAATTCAGGAAAATAGAAAGGTTAATATTAAAAAGAGAGGAATATGCTTCTTAATGAAAAGTAACTTTGGACTTTTACAAATATGTTTTGTAGGTAAGAAATGATTCTGGCATTCTGAAGTTGATACGAAGCAATCTGGGAAGTAGAAGAAGGAAGCAAAGTGGGGAAATGACATAAAGATCCCATATGAAAATATTTTTTTTGGAATAAAACTGGATGCCATTACAACAATAAAACAAAACAATAGAGGGTAATAAACCCCTCAGCTACCGTTTGTTACAAGAGGTGGAAGTTGCTCATAGAAATTAAAATTTCCTATCAAATCATGAGTTATTTTAGCTAATCTATCAGCCCATATGTTACTGTCTCTCAGAACATGCTGAAAAGAAACATTCCATAGCATCATCCTATCTTCATCGACAATGTCTTTGAAAGGATGCTCTGTGCCACACCCACGAAACACTAAGTTTACCACCTCAATGCAATCCGAAAAGATTTTGACATTCCTGTAGTCGCGGACCCAACAGACTTGCAAACCATGAATAATAACAATAAGCTCAGCAATAGCTGGAGGAACTATAGAAAGTTTACAGCTAAATCCACATATCCATAGGTTGTCACATGTACGGAGGACCCATATGAAAATATTCAAGTTGAGAAGTTGAGTCTTCAAAATTATGTCCACTGTTGGCAAAAAAAATTATGTGCCACTATTTTAACTATTAATATACATTTATATAAAATGAAAATTATTTTTGAAAGTAAGAGTATTTTACATAAAAAGGGTACATTTCTCAAAATGATTTTTAATTTAGGGCAGTATTTACCATACATTTTTGTTTTATAAAATTTATTTTTTAATGGAAACATTTTATTTTGGTATTTTAAAACTTGTGCTTTGACCTTTCAAATTCTCTACGTGACTCTCCCAATTTTCGCATGTTTTGGCTGTACAAGACATGGGGAAAATTCTAGGTTAAACTAGACACTTAAAATTATCACACGTGAAAACTTCATGTCTTGTCTCTTCATTGATTCACGTCATGTGAATTTTTAGTTTTAGGGAAGGAGGATTTAGGTTCGTGATGAAAAATTATACTTGTCTAAGTTAATTTCTGGTGTCTTCTCGCTCAAGAATAAAAAGAAAAACAAGAAGAAAGTAGGGTCTCCAAATTATGGTTGTATCAAGCCTACAACACATGGACGAAGCCATGATTCACACACACACACGCGCACGAGAACGAAGGAAGCTAATATTAAAAATATATATGTTCTTAATTAATATAAAACTTACTTTGTAGTTTATTTTTTATTAAAGTAAGTCTTATATTAAGAACCACAGTATTATATAATATTATAAAGTCTATATATATTCTATAAGGATTGGAAATATATAACTTTTATTTAATATTGCTTTAGGTTCTTGATATAATATCCAATTTGAGGAGATTAATAAAATTAAATAAATTATTTAATTATAGCACAAATTACTTGATATCTCTGAAATAATTATGTATATCATTGTATTATATTAGTTTATAAATCGTATATATTAATTTGACGAAAAGTTAGTTAAATGAGTGTTATATTAAGGATGAATTGGGTCATGGGTATTACTGTATAGCAAACACCACCAGAATGAAGAATGAGAAACCAAGAAACAGAAGAAAGTATGGGTGGCATTTTCATTAATTGACACCTCAGAACGTGACACAGAAGGTGAGAATGTATACATACAAACAGAAACTTAATTTTTTTTAATTAACCTTTCCCTTACACAACAAAGCTTCTTTCTTTCCTTTTCTTTATTTTACCTTCATGAAACAGAAGCTGGTGATAATATATATACATATATATATAGTTGCTGCACTGAAAATCATATCATCACACACCATAGCGGAGATCGCTGAACTTGTTCTTGATCCACTTAAAGCTGTTCTTCATACTGTTCTTAAGCTTGCCTTCAACAGTCAACACGTTATACGCCTTGATCCTCTTCTTCCTCTTGGTCTCCGGATTATTCGACGCGGCGCAGAAGCCGGGTACCTTGTGACAAGGTCCATTGAAGTTGTAGGAGTTAGCTCTATGTGATGATTTGTAACCAAACTCAGAGTAAGAGCAAGAATATTCAGAGAATGACCTGTTCTTGCTGTTTTTCTGCATTATTAAACCTTATTGTGGAAGAAGTGCATGAAGGTTTAGAATCAGAAAGGCTAAAAACGGAGAGATGTGGGAATGGGTTTATAAAGGA
>JANTPZ010003322.1:0-15926 GCA_025593235.1 Vachellia pachyceras
GAGTCTCAAACATTTTTATTGATCTTAAATTTTAACTGTATTTTTTTTGTTAGCGTAATTTAATTATTTACTTATTTTCTTCTTCATTTAATATTTGAAACAGAGCAACTGCTTAATCAAAAGCAAGAATTATTATTTTATCAATTAAGATAATAAGTTAGCTATGGTTAGGGTACTCATTAAATTGATGAGCTTTTCAACTCATTAGATCTAGACCAACCAGATCTGATTTTGAACGGTTCATATCTAATTTTTTTAAACTATGAATTTTTAATAAAAATCATTATTTGAAAATATGATAGATAAGATATTAATTTTATTTTATATTTTATACTCATTAAATTAAGTTTTTTCATAAAAATTAAAAAATAGAAAAATCATATTTAGAACATTCATATCAGATCTAGATGATTCAAGTTTAATAGGTTAGGGAGTTCATTAACCAAATCCCAAAAAAGAAGGTGCAAAATATTGAATTTATCATATGAAGAAGGTTGAAATCCCTATTAAAAAAGTTTGCACATTTAATATCCACCACTTCATTGAACCTTGTTGTCTCCTATAAATGAATATATAAATGTACTTAGTAAAAAAAAATAAAATGAAGGAAAGTTTCCTTACATCGAGTTTAACTAAAGACACGCCTTTTATTGTTTTCATTGGTTTAAACATTTTTATAGACATATTTCTTACTGAAATCAATTCCATTTAAAATACAATCCAATACTAAATATGAACCCACTTTTCAACAAGAATGCAAACTTTGATTTCTCATGAACTTTATCACCTGTTTTCACGGATATTTTGAACTTTTTTGCCCTTGCACAGCAATATTGCTTTTTTGTGAAGCAGAAAGGCCAAAGCACAGAATGAAGACATAAAGGGTGACAGCTTTGCATGCAGAAAGAGTGAGGCATAAGCAAACTTTCAACTTTTGCTTTGGGTCAGCGTCATCGGCCTACGTAGCCAGTTACACACACACACACAAAATACTCCTAAGTTTCAACCACGTTTTGTTTCTTTTCTGGCACCATTCCAATCCCATAGACAATCCAGTTCTTATCAACAAGAGCTTCTCTGTCTATTCTTTGATTCTTTCTCACATCAAAGTTCTGAGATTAGTTACAACAATCTTCACATAAGCTCTGCCTCCTGGGATTTCGAATTCCATGTGGTGTACAAAAAAACAAATTTCCATAAAAAGGAAAAAAGACCATAAATGAAACATTTATGGTCTTAAAATGGACTTGCGGTCTTAAAATGAAAAGATCAGAATCACAAGGAGGGCAATAGCCAAAGGTTGAACAGTGAGGATGCTAATGACAGAAGCCATGAAAGAAACGCCATAACTGCAGAAATCTGATATCTGCTGCAAAATTTCAAAGGGCAATAAGAACCATGAGAATGCATCAGCAGACCTACAACACTTGCTGTTGAGCATGCTGCTGCTAGTGTCAGAACGGATAATACCTGCAACGAATCATTAAAAATTCCTATGTTCTTAGCATTTTTTTAAGGTAAATATAACATGTCAGTACCTAATCTTTTCTAGGTGATCAGAATCTACATACCCAATCTCCCACAACAATGATCAGCAGTATTACTGGTTGATGAATTGGGCATTTGAGGAGAACAGAGTATCCATCTACCAATGCTAATGTGAAACTCCAAGGTATCACCAAACCCATAATTGTTACCAAGTAACTGCAATTTATTATTAGAGTACAAGAGAACCTTGATTAGAGAAACAAATAAGGTCCATGATTAAGAGAAGTCCTGTTAAGTTGGCTTAAACTATTTTAATAGAAAGATAATCCTATTATATACCTAATTCTAAAATCTAATATTTGGGATTATCCAAGTAAAAACACAGGAATTTTCTTATGCAGTGCATATAAAAAGGAAAATAACAGAAGCAGAAGTTTCCTTCTGTCCCATCCCTCAATTACCAAACTGCAGCATAAGTTGAAAACTAGAAAAATACTACCAAGTACAAAACAATAACTTTGGAAGACGTTTAAGAATCTTAAATTAGACATAAAACCATCTATTCCACAGAACAAGAAGCACAATCAGATAAATAAACTCAAAAGTTATTAGAAATTGGTCGTTAACTCGTTCTAATACATGGCTGAATTGTTATATGATCCCATTTTCTGAGCACTTGAAAGATCCTAGAGTGAAGTAGCGAAAAATGGGGAAAGAAAAGTATACCAGAAAGCGGTATAGCTGTAGAATTCGACGCCAAAAGACATGAAGAGAAGAGAAGCAGAAGAGAACATAGTCTGACCCAATCTGAGACTAAAGCTGACAGTGGTACCGACAGAACCAGGCAATAATTCATCCATATGCCCTTCTTTATGTTCTTCTTGTTGCATGAAACGTTCTGAATCTAAATCTACTTCAATTTCAGGGTTTGCCTTTTCCTCTTCCTTTCTGTTTCTTCATCAGTCTTCCCTTTCATTTCAGAACCATAATAGTCCAAACCCATCATCATCTGTGTAATCAGTTGAATGAAACCTTTTGATACGAACTGTAATGGAGAAGAATCACAAATCACAAGAATGGTATTCACAAAAATTCCTGGCCACTTTGTTCCTCTTTCTAATGACTAGTATGAAACATGCCAAGAACACAACCAGATGTACCGTACTCTATGGAAATTAAGACCTCTCTTTACCAAACATCCAAGTCCTATGTAGAGGTCCGGCAAGTTTCTTGGTGGAAATTTTGACTCTTGCAAGTTGCAATGAAGAAATCTGTTAAATGAATCATGAATGAATGAGTGGGTGCCACTAAAAAGAATATAAAAGTGAGATTTTGTAAATTTTTTATCATCCACTTTTTTAATAAACATATAATATGTAAAATAATTATTTGTTTGAAAAGTTTGATTGTCTATTATTGTGCTCGTTTAGGAACGCGGTAGAAAAGTACTTTTATGCAAATCGAGATAAATACGTAGAGGAGATTATCTCGTTTTGAGAAAAAATACTGTTTAATGTGTGTTTAGCTTTTCCAAACGTTCCAACAAACAAACCTATTGTTATGAAAATATATTCATGTTTTTAACAATTAGGCTTATTAGGTGCTTAACTTTCATCCACAAATCTACAGCATGCATGTTATTTTGTGATTCGTTGGTTGAGCAATAATGTTGTTTCTATAATTATTATAGTCTTGACAGTTGACACATGGGTTGCTTTGCTCTTTTCGGAAAATTCCAATTAAGAACCCATAATAGTAATTAAAGATTTTAAAAATCTACAAGTTATATACAAGAATAATTAGTATTACTATCACTATGTTGTACATATTATAAATTATAGATGAAAATTATTTGTACTAAAATTTAAATGATAGTGTTAGGAGTTAAATATTGAAGCCAATAAAAATATAATAAAATATGGAAATAGAACTACAGAAGACAAGCATGTTTTAATAAAACGGTGATGCTAAGGTGCTTTCTTTAGTTGATGCTCTAATTGAATTCCTTATATTCCTGGATTTGATTTTGAATGGTGGTTACTTGCTAGGGACAATGAAAGAGCACCATAATGTGTGTTGGTGGGACCATGGGGTATTAGTGGAATGCAAAAGCACTTCTCATTCAAAGTCTGATTTAACCCAAACTCTCTGATTTCAGTCAAAGAAATAGTTCATAAAAGGCCACACCAGAGCTTTCTAAAAGAATGACATTGCATTTGCCACGTGTCCTACCCTAATGGCCCCCAATGTTCTTGGGAAAGTGATGATAAACTAGGGATGGACATAGCTCTTTATGCTCACTGTCTGCTGTTTCACTGTCTGCTGTTTACAAGAATCTTTCCTGGCAATTTCATATTTCAAGTGAGGTATGTAAATTTAGTGAGGCACAAGTAAGCCTACGAGTTAATACTTTGAATCTTATTTTATGCACAAGAGCTTAACTCTGTTTGGGTCACTTAATCACAATCTAAAAGATTCAAACTTTTTAGATAGCAGAGGCTTGAGTCTCAATCAATAGCACCTACAAGCATTGGCCTTGGTAGAAGGATTTTGGCCATTTAAGTATAAGATCTCAAGTTCGAATATGTGTGTGTGTGAAAGCAAAAAACAAGTCTGGAAAAGCTATTTCCAATTAAGCCTAATAATATTCAAATCAAAGTCGGTCAGATAGACATATCAAAGTGAGAGAAAAGAGTAGGTAGGAGTGTTGGTGCATGGAGATAATGATGGCTTCCCAATGGTTCAGCAGCAACTAGTTGAGCATGACATGAAGATTTCATCAGCCATTGATGTCGTTGGGTTTCTAGAAAGAGCACCATTAACAGAGATGGATCACTAATGAATGAAACTGCCAAAAGGAAAGGAAGAGCATGGAAGCTATCTTGCTTAAAAGAATTCACATCAAAATTCACCAAGTCTAACTCCAACATATAGCCATAACCACAACAGTTTCACCAACATCACTTACGATATAGCCATTGCAGAATCTGTACATCTTAATATGTAATTATTTGATGCTCGCAAACCATTTGATATGGAAGATAATAAGAATGGCTTTATCACGCTCAAAACTCATGGTGAAAATATACTCACGACTATTAGTTAAATAATCTTAATGCTTCTTAATATCATGATAGTGTTGTTTTATTTCACAGTTATCTGATATCAACAGTAAAGTTACCCAATTTATAGCAAGTCTTTTGTAAAGCACAGCACCCTCCGCCTACTTATTGTGATACCAAAGAAAAATAACCTTCTGTTAATCTTAACTTGAGTGACAAATAAATACTTTGTCAATTTTCCACCTCTTGTTTTAGGCCATTCTGGCTATAAAATCCTTCTTCAACTCACCATTTGCGGCTAATCTATTTACATATATGGAGCCTACACAGAGTCATGTTTGGAGAATACATGACACATTTTCTCATGACATTAATACTGTGAAAAATATAATCTTCTGTTTCTTATTAAATTATACTTGATCCCGTGTCCTGCGTTACAAAAGCTCTCCATGAAATCATAGGAAATAATGCACAAAGGTGATATCTTTTCACAATACAAGCACACAGAAAATCAAAACAAATAAAATTGGCCCATGCAGGTCTCGAACCTGCGACCTTCGCGTTATTAGCACGACGCTCTAACCAACTGAGCTAATAGGCCATTGGTGTTAATTTTACAATATACTCTTTACTGTAGCTTTTGACAGCAACCGCCATAAATTAAACTTATGCAAGATGACAATTAGAGATGCTTTTTCAAGTTACATCATATATATACTTACACGTAGATGAACCATATACACACACGCGCGCTACAAAGATTTGCAGCAACTCATAATGTTAGTTAGGGGCTCAGCTTATGATGCATGAATTGAGAACACATACAAGAGGCTATTAGCGAATAAGAGGAGGAAGAGAGGGAAGGACGGCAATAGAATGAGCTCATTAAATGTGTCGCTTCTTCATAATTATAATGCATCTTCATTGCTAACTAACTCCCTCTTCCTTTCCCTTTTCCTTTAGCCTTTACCATTTATATACTATCTTCTATTATTGGTACATGAGTGGTGACTTTTTTTCGGAGATTAAAAAAAAATAAATACGTTACTCACTCAAAAGCGTTTATTTATATATATCACTAGATTATACATAAGTTAATAGGTTAGATAAATTAGTTTCGAAACATAATAAATATGAATGCTTAACAGTAATGTATTTAACTTTTTTAATCTCTAAATACATCAATTATCTCATATATTAACAATAAAAACCAATATCAATTTATGATGATGAAATCAATGAAATTGGCTATTTATTAAAAGTAGAATGTAAGATTTTTGGATTATTAAACTATTTCACCATAATTAACAACTTCATTTACACACAAGTAAAATTAACAGTGTTAATATCTGGTTTAAATCTATTTAAACCTACAGGAACTAATAATTTTTTACAAAGTAAATTTGAAGATTCAAAACCATCACTTTTAAACTTCATGAATTAAAACCCGAATTAGACAAATCATAAAGACCCAAAGTAGATTTAATCAATTCACGTAAACATTGATTATATACCGTCATAAGGCCACATCAGCAAAAATAACGGCGTTAGTCATTTTAATTGTGTTAACTTCTAATTTAAATCATTTTGAAACTACAAAAACTAACGGTTCAAACGGACTAAACTTCAAGAACCAAATTGAGGAAAACTATGATTTCAAAAAGTTATGTTTACCCAAATCTCTTTCTAGATTCCGAGATAATTTCCCTTAAATTGCCTGTGAAATTCTCTTCTCAGGTCATGTTTTTTTCTTTCTATTTGAAATTTCTTATTAATCCTCCACATGTCTTTCTTAAAGTGGGCTGTTTTCTTTTCTTTCTTGTGGAGACAATGTTTAAATTGAATTGGAAGCAGTTGCCGACAATAATATGATTCTCACAAAAATTAAGCGACTGGGGACAGGTGACTTGATTTTTCCTCCTCCAGTGAGAACAACCCCCGCTTCAAAAGCATCGCCGCTTTCCACCAAATTGAAGTATTTTGTAAGGCCGCAAACTCAGATTGTGTCTGATGAAAGAAAATAATCCTTATGAACCAATATTTAAATATTGATGGGAGTTGTATCCACATTTAGTGTCTAACAGTATCTTAACCAAGATTGCATGTGTTTAATAAATAAAAAAAGGGCTTGAGCCAGTAGGACAAACGATGATATAATTCTAGCCCAAACCCAATTACAGAGTATCATCAAATCCCTTCATCACTTGCTCTATTTATTCTAGTTTAAATCTCAGGTTATAACTCTATTAAAGGTTTTACATGAAAAACATGGTTACAAATATTTAACTTCATACATATTTTGGAATGGATTACTGTATTTTGATTCACTGCTTCTATGTTTGACTTGTTAGCAACACAACAATGCAAATACAGAGAGATTCTGAAATGTCAATGCACAACCCTATCGTCAGCAGTTTAATGGGATAACAGAGTATTAAAGGTTATGCTTCACAATTTACAAGATCTCACGTGTGAAACAATGTGACTGAACCGATGGTGTGCTCCCTCCCATGCCCAGTTTCTCCTGCTTAGTCTCAGAAGATGGTCAAATCTGGAGGCGGTCCATATACGGTCATCCAAGAGAGTGGAACACGCCATTTATCAGCACCACTTCCTGAAGAAAAAATGATTTGAAAAATATTGATGCAAGAGTGGGTACATTTGCTGGCAGACACAACACAACTACCAATTGCCTACTAAGAGAACCTTTAATATTGAGTAAGCAAAAGATTAAGCACTGATACGGTTTGAAAGCAAGAAATATTAGAAGTTCTAACTCAGGCTGTATGGGGAGATATTTGAGTTTGGCATGTTGCTGATTGAAATAAATCAAAGTGAAAATATCAAATTATTTAAAATAAATAAAGCTCACCATTAGGACTCAGTGTAAGGAGTTTGCATGCAGCATCAGCTAATTGAAAAGCATCAGGCATGTTGTCACCCTCTGAGCAATAACATAACAGGCAGGTCACCTTCAAACCTTTGGCCTAATACAATAAAATAAAGCTTGTGATCAGGTTGCCTTTAAACTTTCAGCCACATGCAAACAAGACCTCAAGTTCAAATCGTTCATTATGTTCTTCCTCTGCAGAGGGGGTAAATAATAGCCATCCCCATCCCTTCTATTCATATAATTAGTTCAAGAGAAGGAATGGACCGTAGATATGAAAATGCACAGTATTGCACGAGCAGCTGCTAGATTTCACCATCATTGACATGGTAAGTTGATCATGACAAAGGTATGAAGCTTTAAACAAATGCATTGCACAAAAAATACCCAGGAAGCACGAGGCAGATAAAATAACACTGTTTCTAAATGATAAGTATTACTAAAAATAAGAAAATCATAAATCCTACAACACAAAAGTTACCTTGAGAAGAGAAAAAAGAGCAGCAAAAGGCAAGCTAGCATAATAATTTTCTTCTTCCAATTCATCTTCTAAAGGAGAGATTTCTTCCCCGGTTGCATTTCCTTCAGCTAAATTGCTAAGATATTTCCAGTGCTTCTGAGAAGGGTCGTAATCCTGAAGTTTCTTCCACCCAAGTTGTTCACACTTTTCATCTACTCCATCACTGTTGATACTAGAGAGGTAATATATCTGCAAACCACTAAAGTGATAGTATACATATCAGGTATTAAATACGATGCAGAGGGAACTTGCTAATGACATTACATAGGTGGGTGCATAAAATTTACAATAGTTAAGGTGATTCAGTTAAGGCATGGTCTTGACAAAGCTATAATTATAACACCAAATAATGTGTAATGCATCAGAAGAGCGTACCTTGACATGTCAACTCTTTGCCACTTCCCGAAATCTAAGCTAGAGAGCAAAACAATATGCTTCTTTCCACAAGCAGCAACGAAGTCAGACAAGTTCGTCGCAAATTCAAGCATCATACCCTGCTCAAATGATGACCTAAAATTTTAAAAAAAAAAAAAAAAACTCCCTCTCCATTCCAAATGACTGGTTCCAAGTAGGATAAAAAAGCAACTATACATCATCAAGGTGAAGCAAAGCATAGTCACAAGAAAACCAATAGTGAGCTCACTTATAAAAGCAAGCAGTAGGTCAATGCTGGCTTTAAAACAGAAAATAAGGTGAAAGTCACGCATAACATTCCTCATATATTGTGTAAAATGGGTAAGCATTGTCGTAGACATGCTTGGATGCCTAGGGGGGCAGTCATGACATCCAGCATGTGCATGCTTAAAAGCACTAGCCAGTGATTGAATCATGTTAAAGCTAATCTGTGATACACCGGAAGAGACGATGATATTCAACTTAATCAATTTGAATGAGAGAATTTGGCATTGATTGATACCTTAACGACTGGGGATCTCTGTTGGATAATAGTGAGTGCGTTAGAAGGAGAATCATAAACTGCAATTCCAGTAAAAAGGCAATAAGAGAGTTGGCCATTTTTAGCGATAGAATTCTACTGCAGGTATTAAAACTGTGACAACAAAAATAATAACGTGAGAATCACCTTCAAGAGGAAGCGCAAGGTCGCCTTGAGGAATTGGTCCATAAGCATCGTTCCCAACACAAGGGAGAACATAAGGATCATCCAAATATCCAACTCGTTCTGATCCCAATGATGAAACTAAAAGGTCCGCAGCTAGCTGTCCCACATTCCCAATCGACAAGGCAGGCTAAACACAGAGAGGGATTAGCATTAATGAAATGACAGACCCAAGAAAAAAAGAGCTAATCCCACGATTTCCCAAAAACCAAAATTTGACATCGTTTTTATCCGCCCGTTTGGTTAGAAGCACATAAGCGAATACAATTAAAATTAGTAAATTCTTCAAGAGACTCAGCTCATCAACAGAGAAGGGGAGGAAATGAATTGAATTAATTTAAACTTGAACAGAAAAGGATGGGGAACCCTATAAAATCATACGGACCAAAATCAAAGTGGAGCAATCTTCATAAAGGTGTTTGCCTTCTTCGGGAACGAACTCCGTCCCGGATGCCATTACCGAAACTTGCTACTTTCTTGCCAGTCAGATTAAGCTTCCTGGTTTTCAGTTAGCTAGTATGCCCTGGGTGGGCAATTCCAACCATGCCCTTGTTGGGCAAGCATCCCGGTTCCCATTTGGACTTCGAATTTAGCTTTTAGTTTTGGGCCTCGTCCTTGACAGGTTGGGCCTACAATAGCCCACTTCATTGGGCAATTATGATTTTCTTGATTATAAGTATTGGCTCCTATGCTTAGAATTTTTTTTTTTGGCAAGTCGATACTATCATTCCTTCATTTGGAGAACTGCTTTTACAATTTGTGAAGTAAATATATGAAGATTATCCCGATTTACAGATAAACACTGTTAAACGTGCATATAGGAAGTTTAAACGCTCTCCAAGCAGGCACATTAAGTGTTAACGTTGTATTTTGTATGAGTGAAGAAATTAATGCCTATTGGCAAAGCTCGGGTGAACGGCTGGGCAATAAAAAAATGTAAAGACGCAGTATAAGGAAAGAAATAAATCTACAAATATGCTATCTAATTAAAAATCAAATAAAACTATTAGGATCCATGAATTGATCTTTCCTTATATTTATAAATTTACAAGAAGTTATATTACGAAACCACGAAAAATGTGGCCTTTTTTTGCCAACCTTATGTAGTAAAGATATGTTTGATTGATCAAAGGAAGAACAAGTCTGCCCATAAAATGAAATGAGAAAATTATCGATGTTAACATACATACAAGTGTGTGTTTGAGAATTCTATTGGGAGAAAGGAGTTTACATATTTCTAGATGGTTTTGCAGATTTCAAAATGTTTTTTTATAGATTTCGAGATTTTTTACAGATTTTAAGATGATTTTATTTTGACTTAATGATGCTATTGGGAGAATGAAGATCCCAACAAGCACTAAAGCATAGAAAAACTACATCATTTACGAGTATGCAATCATTTTATGATTCATGCACATGCACAAGAATCCATGCGATCATTTGAACTCCATGATTAAAAAATTGGCTCAGGAATATTATTATCTTAACAATTTGGTGGTGAAATGTCCAGTTTATTCTACAGTATTTCATGCACACTTAACGAGGCAGATATTAGGATCTAGTAAGAGGAGTGAAGGGGTAACTCGGGCTTGAGATGGTATGATAATCTTAAATATTCACTGAGAAGATAAAGTGGTAGGACCGAAAGGGATTAATATGTATAATTATGATATCTCTAGAGATTGCAATCATACATTTTGCTGCAGCCTGCGCGCCAGCATTACCCTCCAGGCCTGGTGTGTTGCACAGAAGAAGCAGACACGTACATGGCTACAGCTAGCTAAGATTAACTTGATGAATTAATGTCAACAACCCCGTTCTAATCATCATAATAATCAATCCATCAAAGAGGCTTAATGCTTATCCTACAATAATCATCCACATACATGAATTATGATTGAGCCCTCGAGCATTTAATCCAAGTAATCATGGGGGTTAGCTTCATGATGAAGAATTAATCTGGGACATTCTGTGCCTGGATATTGTATGGAGGGTAGCTAGAGAAGATAGATAGGGCAAGTGGGGAAGCACAAGGAGGGGACACGGTGCTTGATTTGGTAAGTGTGAATAGTGTAGAAGGAAGCCAAGTGTAGGGCACTAAGTGAAGTAGGGTTGCTTTGTGGCGCCTTCTAGATCTGCTCCCCATTCATATTATTCCTTTTGCAACCATCCATTCCAAATCAATCATGTTAGCTTCAATAATCAACCCCATATTGGACCCCTCACCAAACCACTGCGCCCTCCACTTTATCATCCATCTATCATCACTGACATACCGACAGCAACGTACCAATCGGTATTAACAGAAGCGTTATAATTGTTTAATTACAAGGTTTTGAGTTTGAATCCAAGTATAACAAACGAAAAAATGGTTTAGAGAGAATCAACTATAATCGAATCCAACTATACTCGAATCGAGTACAGTCAACGATTATATAAAAAAAATTTACTTACACACTTGTCTGATTAATGAGTAATTTTTCATTGATGCATGTCACTTCAATCAATTTACTATACATAATAATGTACAACTTTATATCTAATTTATTGTTTCTGAACTTGTTCTTACCCATCCCTTCTTATTAATTAAATGAGGAAAAAGTTTAAAAATTAGTAAATTTCAAAACAAAAGTAAGGTATGAAGGTTTTTTTTAATTTGGGTAAAACATGTTGTGTGCACTTTTCACAGTTGAACTAGCTCAAAAAAAAAAATAGCTTCCATCTATATCATCAACTTCCATATGTGGACGAGTACTATCTAATCCAAAACCTGGTTTCATTATATGCAGTCCCTCTCCTGTATGTTCTTTTAATTAAACTCTCTCGCACTTGTGATTTCTTGATTTCCGTGTATAATATATAAGCCAGTCCATGGTTCAACACAGTGCCTAAACTGATATATTTACCGGTGTTTCAAAATTACGCAGACGAGTTTATTTCTTGTGTATATGATTAAGTTAATAGCTTAGATTCTTGTTTTCTGAGATTTTTAGGTCAAAAGAGATTATTACTTGAGTAAATACATATACTAGTATTGGACATATCTTACTTAAATGAAGATTTTGATATAAAAACGTCGTGTGAAGCGGCATTTTGGTAACTGTAGGAGGAGGCAAGGTGGTACCTCACACAGGCACTACCATGTCATTTTATTTAGACCTGAGCACTGTCATGTCATGGACAAGTGTTTGCTGACAGATAGAAACCACAGATAGTATATATCATACAAAACAGATAATGCTTACATATATATATACATATATTATACGCCAGACTAATCAATGAGGCTACGAAGCTCACACAGTATATATCAGGTGATAAACCAGAACGATCCGTCTTGCTCAGAGCAACTGTTCACTGCAAAAACATCGCCAGAAATTTTGGGAGCTAGCAAATTAATTAAGCTGCAAATTGGGATGAATGTTCGCAAAAAGTAGGATAGCCTTTCCAACTTGTCTTGTTTATCCCGATATATATGCTCAATGTTAATGAATTTAAACTTAGCTGAAGCAGAATATGCGTACTTAAAATGACCAGACGGTTTTACTTTTCATGTGCTGCTCTTTACAATTATAACTGTGTCTGTATATAGATATTCTAAAATGAAACAAGGAGCAACTTAAAGTTCTACAGGCTAAAATTGTTTATCCCATCAATTTAACTTGCAACCTCTATGAGACGTCTATTCTTTGTGTGTTTCTCTATTGGTTTCTTTGTTGATGTTCATTACATATAAGATGGAGATTCAGGAAAACAACATAAAGGTGTTCTTTTATGTCTTTTATTATATCATGATTATTATATATTAATTAAGGAATTAATAAAATATTCTGAGTGTGGCATGTAACTTTAATCAGTTCTATAAAGTGTTGCTTTGTGATGATGGGGGAATAAGTTAAACTCAACGATCATTCATAACCACTCTTGAGGTTCCCTAGATGATGGGAGGCTATTTTTCATGACCATCAATGTGCCCTCCTTTTCCGTTAGAAGATATCGTTATTCCTATGAATTATAATCTAAGTTAAATATATTAACTTGTTATCTATTTTGCAGATATCATTTTTCCTTGATCTTGGATCATAAACTAGAAAGACAAAGCAATGGTGAGAGTAGCTGTTTCTCCCGCTACCTTATGTGTCAATTGAAAAGAGCTCATAAATCTTATATATACTTAATCAATCATGAGCTTGCTCTTGCACTTTTTTCATCTGGTCGGTAATGCATATTTAAATCTCTGTCGTCAACATACGATACAGTAGTATAAATTGAGATGGTAGGACTATAATCAAACCAATTTCAATCCCAGATTAATATAGATGAGCTCGCTCTATGTGCATTAGATCCTCCAGAGGTTGAACTTGGTCAAAAGAAACGTTAAATAAAGTAGGGATGGGATTTAATTAAATGGCGCGTGCTTGTGTGTCTGATGATCAGCAAACAAAGTCATAACATCATCATCTATCTACTTGTGTGCCCATCCGTCTTATCTGTTAACATATATATATATATATATATATATATACACCTGCATGAGTGTGGGTGTGGTGGTAGCTTTTAACCTAGCTATAGTGGAGTGCACGTGCCCTCGTCTAAATAATCAGCACTCAGATTTTTAGGGTATAAACATTTTTTTAATGTAATTAGCTTATGTAATCCTGCCATGTCAATAGGTAGTAGGTTGCCATCAAAGCATTTTATTACGTCAGAGTTTGTTCTGCACCAGCATAATCAACCTTTGTGTGTGTGTCTTTAGAGACAGCACAGCAATACCTGAACAGCTGAACTGAATGATTTTTTTTGGCCATCAATAAGCAAAACTATAATGCAGAAAGAGGTATAATTTGGTTAGATGAGCTGTGTTAATTCAATTAGCAAGATTAATTACCAGCTTCTTCTTCACATGGTGAGATGAAGAATATTCTTGAGGTTCCTTGTTCAAAAGTGAAAGTGTTAATTAAAGAGATAAAATAGCAGAAGATAAGTAAGGGTAATTAAAAAATCAAGACGTTAATGTGGATGAGTTGGGTGCAACTGTAAATCATCTATCAGAACACCGGTTATAATTAATACGAAAATCCATATATAGAACAGGCTTGAAAGCAGGATGGCAAGAGTTTAAAACATCTTTAGCCTATATTTTTTTTTGTTTGCTTCTGCAAAACGTGAACAGTAAGATTAAGATGGAAGGAAGACGGGAGATTAAGCCAAGTGTAATAAAAAGACGCATCATGAATATAAAAGTTCCTGCATAAATATGGGCAAGCAACGTCTCATTTTCTCTTATCATCTTTTTTATATTAGATCAGCCTAAAAGAGCTCACATTTAGTTTTCTTTTATCATTATTATTATCATAAAAAAATTTAAATTGTTATAAAAATAACTAATAAAATTTAAATTGATACATCTTGTTATAAATAATTTAACACAACAGAGAAAATAAAAAATTTAAATTTTGTATAGAATCAAATTTAAACCATTCAATATTGATCTAATGACTATGAATAGGGAAAATAAGATATTCCAAACCCCATATGTGTGTGTAGATAACTCTAATTTCGGTAAATGATATTGGTAAAAAAAAAACACAATGTTGGTGGATAATTGATAATTCTGAGGTGGTGGCCGGTTTTGGTGACACGTATGCAGAATTTGAGGTCATCTCAAAATAAGATAGCATTAGATTAATTTAATTACGCTCCACAATATGAATCGCGCGTGCGCGTGTCCACTCCCCCGGAAAGGTTCAAGCATGTCATGTGGAACAGATTCCACAATATCCACATGCTCATGTCAACCGACTCCCAGATTGACCCAATCGCGGTTATTCGCCGCGTGTGCTCCACCACCTGTACATTTTTTCACCGCCGTCATATCAAAACAACTGTCCCTTCCAACGTCAAACCTTATGTGAACCCCTCAACCTTAAACATTCAGGTCAAGGTTGTCAATCATATCAGAATTCGATGTCTCTCTTCCCTCAAGAAGCCTGCATATTGGGGCGATCAAATTAAATGCCATATACTTCTGGAAAAAAAAAAAGAGTACTACCATATATCGTCAGTACATTTTTTTATGGCCAAAACAAATATTGAAAAAGATATATGATGATTTAGGGATGAGCATGCCGGTCAACTGGGGGTTACCTGCTAACTCGTCAATTTTTATATTTTATAAAAAATAAATTTTTCCCCTTTTTTATTTATTTTTTATATAATTTATCATATTTATATAATTCTCTTTTCAATTTTATTAATAAATTTTTAATAATTTTTTAAAAATAGAGTCTAATATTACTTTTTTCTATATGAAAAATATTAAGATGAAAAATGTAAAAAATATAAAATATGTATTTTAAAAAAAATTAAATGATGGGTTGGTGGGCCCAACCTGTTTTACATCCCTATGATGACGAGTAAAAATCTAGTATTTTTCATTTTTTTTACTTTATCACGGTATCACAAAGTGTCGGATCAACCAACTAATTTCTTCATGTGATAAATTCTTTAATAAGATTTAATTCTATTGCATCTAAGATATGTTAATTGGACTCGTCTACCGATTCAAACGAGTGCGAGTTGGTTAGGATGATGAGTGATTAAAAGAAATGGATTGTTGATGCATGGCGCCTACTATATATGCATATTTTGTATTATTTTCAAGTGAAGTCAACACGTAGGTAAAATTGTTTGCCAGCACAACGTAGAAAAGCTTGCTACGTGGTGACTTCCTTCAAATTGTTTACCTTCCAGATACCAAATAATTTTTTCCTAACAATTACAGGAATTCAAATTAAACTGTATAGAAAGTTATACCCTTTTATCTTTTAACATGTAGACTCTATACTT
>JANTPZ010003323.1:0-17688 GCA_025593235.1 Vachellia pachyceras
GTTAAATCTAGGGCATATGAGGCATAATAACCAGATTCAAGCTACATGAAGAAAGATTGTCTTGTGCTGGTCCTGTGAAAGGGATTTCTAGTACAAACATCTAAAAGACATCATGCCCATGCGGTCACGGCAAAGCACCTAGTATAAAAGGAAGAAGAGAGAAGGATGAGGCCGATGTCTCGTAATCCACCAAATGTGAGTGGGAGATGTTGGAATATGGGCCACCCTTGATGGATTAGGCCCAAGTCAATGGGCTAGGTTAAATGCTTAAACCTAAACCCTAGTGGGAAGTTACAAGAGGAAAAAGTGGCTCCCCAAAGGCTGCAGACATAACACAGAGGGAAAAAAGTTTTCTCCCTTCCCTTTTCTCTTTCAGAGAATCCTCTCATCTCCTCTCCTCTTGCCTTCGGTGTTTTTGCTGTGTCTTGTGTTTGGATCCACCATTGTGATCCGAATTCTGTGTAGATATCTGCAGATTCGTAATTCGGCATCTCCAGGTACGCCCGAAATCCTTCACCGTTATTTATGAAAATGACAAGTATAAGAAAATAAGAGTAAGAAAGGAGAACAAAGAGAAAATGATTGGGGAAGTACATAAAAAAAGACATCTAATTAACTTAGGGTTTAAGGTCTCAGGCTATATGTATGTATTCGCTTCCACATGGTGATGCACGAATCCCTGTGACTGTAGAAATCGCTTCGTCCACATTAACCTTAATTTACCCAATCTGAGGTTGGTGGGATCCATGGATCTCGCCCTACGTAGTTAGCCATTTCGACTAGCATGTGTTATGCTAGAGAGATAATGGAAGCAGCTTTTTGCAACCACACTACCCTTGCTTATTTGCTTGTCTCCAAAGATACCTTCCTTACCCATGTGTTATGCTCTATCTTTTTTTCCTAGATACAAATAGCTTTCTACTGAAAACAATCTTATTTTAAGATATTATCAGATATCAAATATATACACATTTCTTAAGAGATATTTAAATCTTGGTTGATCATGTTCAATAACTAGCTTATTCCATTAAATCTAACTGTTTGGTAGCTCAAAGTTTTTAACATTATTTCAAGTAACCGCTCTTCAATGTTTCCATCAAGCTTCCGTATGCCTTTACTAGTTATATATACAGAGGGAGGGAGGGAGGGAGGGATCCCCCCGTTGTTCTTGCTAGATGGACGTTGGTATAATGGCATAGACTAGAATTTTTCCAAGTCAAAAAAATAAACCAGCGTTGATTCACTTGACATTAAAAAAAACTCAGTAATTGATGTTGAAAGAAGCTACAAATACATTTAATGACAATTCAAAACGAAGAGACCTTTCAAGAAACTTGTCAGGGTAAAAAAAAAAACCAAAGAAAGAAAAACTCTTCCACTAATTTTGTGACAACAGTAAGAATTGCTCCATTCAAGACATAAAACAGATATATTGAGAACTTTATATATAAGAAAAGAGAGGTTGAAAAAGAAGAATCAGTTGGAGATGGCCATTTGAAAGTAACGATTGCAAGCATAAACGGAGCAAAAGGATTCCAAGAACATCAAAAGCAAGAGACAAAATGCTGCCAGAAACGTCAAGAACTTCCACGACCCAAATATATAACTCCTCATGAATTTGTAGGCTTTCACCTTCAATCTTCCATTATAATACTTGTTCACATCTTCAACAACCCCATCCAACTTTGGCACTTTCGTCAGCTTTATGGACTTGCTCATCCCATTCCACAAGTTAGCCACTTCTGAATCACTCTTCAAATGGCTTAGAATCACCCCTTTTTCTCTCAGCACTTTAGCATCCTCATCCGAATCCACAATCCCGTTCATTAATTCTGTGTATCGCGTCAAAAACAATGGCCCAGATGCTACTGATGCTTCATATGCAACTAAATTTCTCAGGAAAACTTCAGTGTTCACATCTAGAGAAACTTTTGGAAGCTGAAAAGTGCTTGTTTTTGAGTCAAACTTTATGCTTGATACAGATCCATTAGTGGGTACAAAGAGAACCCCAGAATTCAGGAGTTCTGTAACAGAAGGGATTGTGATTTCCTCTATCAATGGTGGCTTCTCAATGAGACTATTTGAGGTTGAACCCTCATTTTCTGGCTTGTCTTCTTTTGTGAAGTTAAAGAACGTTCCAACAGGTTGCTTTATGAGTTTAACCCCTGGTAGGTTTGAGACTACAGTCCACGGTAACTTAACAAAGACTTTAAGGGGTCTAGAAAGCAATAGTTTCTTGATTAATTTCACAGGAGCTCCGTTTAGCTTTGAGAGAATCTTCCATACCTCCCTAAGGAATTTCTTCAAATAGCTTGAATTCGTGTTTGACCCCTCATCAACTTTCCCTCCTTCGGATTCGCCAGGCCCATCAATATCAATAGCAAAATCAGTCCGTTGATCTTTAGTTCTGGGAACAATCTTGCCGTAGAAGAAATCTAACAAATGAGCACACTCTGAGATCTCAAGATTCGGATCATCCTCCACCATTTTGAAAGGTGAAAGCTCGCTGAACAACCCAGTTAGGATGAGATACAGGACTTGATCTGCATCATCGAGTGATGAGAATTTGAACTCGAGCATCTTCCTTAAAACACAAAGTGGAATTTGATTCTCCAGCATCACTATGTCCCTTAGAATCGCATTGTGGGCTGATTTCTTCCCTGAGTAATCAACTAAGTGAGACATTCTGGATGAGATTCCAGGAATTTTTCCCCCTTCCTGGATCGCGTAAACTTGGAGGAACTCGAGCAAGAATGAAGCGTCTATGATCATCATCCACACCAAGGTTTCGCCGTTGAAATCCAAGTACTTGTGGTAGCTTGCGCGTATCCTGTTGATGCATCGCAATATAGAAAAAGAAAATAGATTAAACGAACGGAAACGAAGTTCTCAATTCAACGTTACATTCAGGATTTCAAATTTCCAATAATACATACATACATACATACATACATATATATATATATATATATATAAAACTTGCTAAATGCTTGTTAAATCTTCAAGCTGCTTTTAATTATAGAAATTTCAGGATTCCCCAAAGAATTTATTTTTATATGCAACATACTCCTCGGCAATATGAATCAATGCATGCCTATATTGCGTTAATTTTATTATTCTAATGGAGACAATATCATTTAATATATCATTAAATACTAAATATGAGAGCTTTTTCAAGTAGAAATTTAAAAATTTATTTACAATGTTACGAGAGGTTAACTCCTTCCGTTAAACTCATCTCAATTTAAGGTATAATTATTATTTGGTTTCAATAGTACTTGCGTTAGATGGAGGGCATTGCATGAAGGTAGTTAAGATCTAAAATAGTGTGATATTTAATGGAACTAAGAAAGAAAAATAATACTTAAATCATAATGCAAAGATTTATTTTTCTCCTTGGTCTGTGTATGACGATAAGTAAGTGGGGAGAGAAATAATCTAGATTCAACAAAACCAGCTTTTGTTTTAAACTCATTTGTTATGTATGTGTTTGGCTTATCTTCTAATTAACGAAAAGTAAGTCTCTTTTATGTGTATCTGAAAAAAAGAATAGCACGGTTACCGGCTTTCTAGCATAATGCATGAAAACTTCCATATATCCTACTTTGTGATTTTTTCTTAGTATGACTATTTTTTTGTGCAATAAAGTTTAGCTGAGCTGGGTGTCGGTCCAAACGTGCACATCTCAAGGCTCAAGATATACTTATATAAATACATATATGTTACTCACTAACAAGAGTCTTACCAGATTTAAACTCATAACATTATAGGTCATGAGACAATTCATTATCAATTAAACCAACCTTTATCAAATCAAGTTTAATATGACTATCTAATTAAGCTAAATTAAATAATGTCAGATTCAATTGGAAGTAACTCTTTTAAAGGCATTTTATATTGTTACACGAACTTGAGATCTTGTATTTAAATGGTCAAAATCTCTTTCTTTTCGTGCTGCTTAGTGATTTATGATAACAACAATCAGTTTCTTTTAGAAAGTAGTGACAACAAAGCAACTAGGAGGTAAAAGTAAAACAATATGTGAGAGTATTCCATTAATTATTACCTGGCCTCGAACTTGGTCAAGTCATGTACGAGGTCTTCCAACTTATGATTCTGAAGATGTTTTCTGAATCTCCTCGCAGCAGCAAGCTTGTACCTCTGCATCTCATAAAGCTCTGGTCGCCAATAATGGTAAGGTCCAATGGCCACTTGCTGAGGCACGTACGAATCTGGATCACAAATCATTAGAAGCTTCGGTACGTTGAAGATCGACACAGTGAACTCATGACCTTCTTCTTCCTCAAGCACTTCCTCTAGGGTTTTCTTAATCTCCATCACCCATCGAAACTCATCGAAGTTTAGCCTGAAGTTCTTATCTGATACTGAAGCAGATCTAAGCGAAGAAGAAGACATCGTGTCACCACGAAGAAGAAGAAATAAGGAGAAAGAAGAAGAATCTGTGATTTCAAGTACAAGCAGGAGAATAATGAAGCAGTGTTTGAATTTATATGGGTGCGAGTGCCATTAGTGTTTATATTAAACAATGGGGAATGTTTTTGTCGTGCTTTGAAAGATAAAAGTTGTCATTATATTGATCATGGGTTAGTAATAATTAAAACCGTTATTTTTTATTATATATTATATTGTCAAATGGGGTAACATGCATGACAGGTGAATATATAATTTAACTCTTAAACGTGGGAAACCATATATAATTTTATAATACAAGTTGCTTACATAGAAACACACACACACACACACACATATTTATATATACACACCTGTGGTAGTTGATGAAGATAAGCATGAACATTAGATAGGTCCATTTCATGATTACATTTCTACATAAACCACACCCACTTTTTATTTTCTTTATTGGAAAATTACCCAGAGGTCTCAAGAAACACAATTAACTACAAAATAGTCTTAAAAACTCATAAAATTAATATAAGGTCCCAAGATTAATTGTTGAGGTTGTTAATAACAACATCAGCAACTATTCCTTAGAACTTATGGTAATTTTATGAATCTTTAGGACCATTTTGTGGTTAATTCTGTTGTTTGATACCTTTGGGTAATTTTGCCTTTGTTATTTGATACTGCCATAAATTATATATAAATATTTGATTGACTTAATTAGCTATCTAGACTTTTTTTCTAAAATTTAGTAAATTCAAATTTTTAATACTCCAATTGCACTATAACTAGGTCTTATATTTAGGAGTGAATGGAGCATTATTTAATGGAAGTAATATAATTTCTACATGGCCTTTTTTTATAACGCGAGTTTTATGATCAATCTGATTTTAGGGGGGGTAATTTATATGGTCATTGAACCATATGACACATGAAGGTGAAAAAGAAAACTTGTAGATTATATTGTTCAAATATGACTGTTCAGATTTTTTTGGGGCAGCAACTATGACTATTGATAATGGTTGACCAATCATGATTTCTAGTGGAAATGGAAGGTAGTGATAGTTGCTTCAATAATAACGAAGTTTACTAATTAATTAAATAATTAATTGTAGCACTTTTTTATTTTCCCCCCAGTAATTATGAGACTTTCTTGCATAAGCACACACTTCATAACAATAACAACGAGTTTTATATCTTATTAGGTGAGTGGGATATTACCTGAATCGCTTTTCTATACATGATAGCTTTATTTAGGGAGAATTACCCAGAGGTTCTAAGTAAGGGATGCATTACAAAATGATCCCAAAAGGTTGTAAATAGTAGCTGCTTCACTTGTAAATTGTGCTTCTCGACTTATCATTAATATCCTTTTGGGACCATTTTGTAATATATTCCCTTACTTAGGACCTTTGGGTAATTCTCCCCTTTATTTATATTAAAGTCAACATTTATTTTGTTTTACCAGTGGTAATGATTTCATTTAGAATCCAAATAATAGTGATTCTATGTCCAAATTTTATCATTGATGATTGATAAGAGTTATTTGAATTTTAAACTTTTCATTTTGGGTAAAACAACTCGTTATATTTTTCCCAATTTATTTTTTAATGTACTAAATAAAAAGGTGAAATAATTAACTACCAACCATAACTTTCTTATAGTTTACTAATTAACTGCCAACCACCGTTAGTTAATTATATATACTCAAAAAGGGAAATGTGTAGTATTTTCTGGATTTAGACACGCTCGGAGTACCTATCCCTGCTTTTGGATTTAGAATCTCATTTAGATGAAAAAATATAGCTTAGATATAATATTTTTTAGGGAAAATTACCCAGAGATCCCAAGCAACAGAATTAACCACAAAATGATCTCAAATATTCACAAAACTACCATAAGGTCCCAGGAGTAGCTGCTAAAGTTATTAACGAAGGCTAGTAAGGTTGTTAATGACAACCTTAGCAGCTACTCCTAGGACCTATGGTAATTTTGTGAATATTTGGGATCATTTTGTGGTTAATTTTGTTACTTGGGACCTTTGGGTTTCCTTTTTTATAATACTATTTAAAAATAATTAACTGAATTCAAAGTAATGAAACTTGATCTGGACATTCTATTGATTATAAATTATTTTAATAATAGTGTTACAAGTTATTAAATCGTAACTGCGCCATTCATTTTTATCTCTTGATTAACTGTTTCTCAATTGCTACCCATTAATATAAAAATGGGAATCACAAGTGTAGTATCCATTGTAGAATATTCTCATTATTACTTGAAAATATTATTGTTTACATCATGAAGACACACACACGCGTCCAAGAGGTTCTAATTAATTATATCAATATATAAAATATACAGAATCTAACTGTAAATTATAAGTAATATAATTCATTTGTAAGACTATTTCTAATTTTAGATATTGAGAAAACAACTAATAAAAGGAAGTCAAGGAAACATGATGCCAAGGAGGCATCTGTCATTAGGAGTCAACGGATTTGTTCGAGCCTATATTCTCTATTTTCATGTCTTTGAGTAATTTTTTAGAAAAATTTTTAAAAATTAAAAAGGTAAAATTATTTTAATTAAAGGATGAAAGAATAGTTTAATCTACTAACATAATTATTATTTAAGATACCAATTGCGTTGGCAAGGGGAAAGACAATACTTTATTCACATTTAGCGATTGGCAAGGGGCCGGGAAAAAACAATATATCTTTGAATACTTTTATTCTCACATGGGTATCATGGGCTTTAATAAACACATAATATTCTACAATGGATATTTCTAATAGACCACAGACAACCAACCAATATGATTAGATGTCCGTTTGGTAACGAAGTAGAGAAGTACTTTTATGTAAGTCGAAGTAAATATATAAAGAATATTATTTCATTTTAAAGAAAAATAATGTTGAACGTGTGTTCGACTTTTGAAAATGCTCCGCCAAACAAGCCTGAGTCTATTAGAATATTAGAATAGCCTAATATTTATAATGTGACAGATCAACCTTTGAAAAGATATATCCGCTTTTAGTGTCTGACACTATCTCTTGTTGGAGGATATACATGTGCCGATAGTCTAAAATATATCCAGTGCAGTTGGATGGTTAACATGCTACTAAGTAAGGCTGTGCATAAACTTGACAATCTAGGTAACCTAATCTAATTTAAAGCTTAATGAAACCAACATGAACACATGATCGGACCGACTGGAACGAGTTAGTTGTTCGGTTTAGACCAACCTTTGTAACCAAGTAGTCTCATCTGACCTAGTCCTATTTTTATTTATTAATAGTTTTTAATTTTTTGTTTTAAGATTGTTATATTTAAAATTTATGTCTTCATCTTTTTTTCTCCATCAAGTGACTTCTTGGGACTTGGGAGGGGTAGAATCATCAAAGTAAGACTATCTCTCTCACACATCCTCCTTCTTCCTCAGACATCTTTCCCTTGTCACCAACATCAAATTTAGTCTTTCCCTCCTCCTCTTCACCTTTTCTTCTCCTTATGATAATATTGGAACCAAAACAATGATGTTTGCGATTTTACTATGTGAAAAGTGAAGAAATGATTTTTGCAAGAAGGGTATGATTTGTTTGAAAGTTTTAAGAACGTGTGTCTAGCTACTTTCAGGTACTTCTTATTATTAATGTTTCCTCTTGCCTATACTAAGCTTCTCTCCGTTAAAATTCCAACTTCCTCTTGTTTGTTAAAAGCACTTTGGTAAATCGTGCTTCGTTCCTCTTTCCAATTGATATGGGACTGCACATCCACCATTCCATAGGGGCCTAGCGTCCTCGCTGGCACGCCGACCGGAGGCCTGGCTCTGATACCATTTATAACATCCCTAGAGCCCTCCCTTGTAGATATTGTCCATGTTGCAAACAGAGTAGGGTTTTGCTCTCCTGGAGTTCTTCAATACTCCAAAAAACCGCGTCTACGAGGAGAAGGTATCTATACCCTTATAAGGCATGCTTCGTTCCCCTTTACAATCGATGTGGGACTTTACATAAAATCAAAGTAAGACTATCTCTCTCGCTCTCAAATTTAGTTTTTTTAAAAGCACTTTGGTAAATCAAACCCGATCCGGTCTCTCATCGGGTTTGCCTTAAACTGGACTAGACTTTGGACAACAAGTTCTATCCTAAGGTATATATCTAATAATTCACAACACATGATGCTGCTTATATAAAAATATATCACTCACTTACAAAGATGAAATAGCTTGTATTGTTAGTTAATGACCACTGTCATTTTATTAATCATGCATGGTGGGAAATTAAAAATGTGGCCGATATATTGTCAAACTATGACTACTTTAGTTAGGCCATATATGATAAAGCAAGGATAGTTAAATTATTGATGTATTTGTTTGGATTAGTGATATAAACTACTTTTTCAACCTGATTCATAATCTATGAGATAAATATGTAAAAAAAATTTGTCTAAACTTGCATAAACGTGATTTCCAAATGCTAATATAAAGAGGCTAGATATAAGTCACATATTAAAACACTATCAGAAAAATACCATTTAGCAACGGATT
Organism: Vachellia pachyceras; assembly: GCA_025593235.1. NCBI lineage: Eukaryota > Viridiplantae > Streptophyta > Magnoliopsida > Fabales > Fabaceae > Vachellia > Vachellia pachyceras. The sequence goes on from JANTPZ010003323.1 coordinate 8,972, forward strand.
TTGGCTATTTTCCGTCACTAAAAGGATGGTCATTAACATTTTTTGTCGCTAAATGGAAAGTTTCTGATAGAAAATAGTCATTTAGCGATCGATTTTTCGGTCGCTAAATGACATTTTTCTGATAGTGAAATGCTCATGTAATTACAAATAATTAATAACATGAAATTGTTTGTCTTTATAATGATGAACCAAAAAGAGTAAGAATAAGAGAGAGAGAGAGAGAGATATTTTTCCTTATTAATTGTGTTGTAAAAAAATAAAATATGTATGATAATTCTCTCGTAATGAAGTTCTCTATTTGAATTTTCAACCGCGCGTGCCATTATTTTTTGTATAAAAAATGCATGTTACTTTTACAAAGAATAAAATGAAAAGAAGAAGTTAAAATAATTAGCCACGAGGGTGAAAAGTTTTCTTCACAAAGGAAATAAATATTAGAAGATGAAAACAAATACGTATGTGATGAAAACGCCAGTTAGATACAATATAAACTGTGTTTGGTAAGCCCGTTTTGCCAACGGGTACGCTTACCGAAACAAAATTCCTCTCACATAGACTACCTCGGAATCTGTATCCATTTTTCCAACGGACTATCCAAACGGACCCATAATGTATCCACCGCACTTAGTTTGATTATTCATTACTTATATTTATCTTTTTGTTATTTTAAAATTTTAATATGATATTAAATGATACTCTGAATCATATAACTATAATGAAATAAGCGATCAGTCAACATTTATCAAATTTGAAAAAGAGTCAAAAGAAATGATTTGATCATCTTATTTTGATTTCTTGAACCGAGAGATCCATGAATCGGGATCCTAATGCATATAGATATAACTGGGTTTAATGGAAGCAAGAATTTCCAGGAACATTTGGAACATTAAAAAACCGTCTGACTAATGATATGGAATTTAAGAACGAAGTTCTGTCGCTAATTTAAAATATATTATAATTATATTTCTTATAATTTAGCTGTAAAATATTAAATTGAAGGAAACAGTTGTGCGCCAAAAATTATTTATCAGAGGAATATACACGAATCATGCAACATGAAATCAGTGATAATAGTATATATTATATATATTTATATTATTTATATGACATTGGCAAAACAATTGAGAAAAAGGATATGTATGCAGATGACATAATTCCAGTAAAGAAGCATTTGCCTGATTTGACGTCTTTAGGCTCACTTCCTAATCAATTCTCTAAATAGCTTTTCCTAGTAGTGATAATACTCTTATAACAGTGTCGATAAAAATTGGCATATCCTAAAATATCAGTTCAAGGGCAGTTGTAAGGAGTCCGTTATACATTTTTTAACAGATTGCATTTTTTTTCTGGCACAAGGTATCTAATACCGGTAATAAGCTTGTTTGGATAGCCCGTTTGGATATCCAAAAGCCATTCTTACGTTTACTGAGACAAAATTCCTCTCATATATTTACCTTGGAATCTGTATCCGTTCTCCCAGCAGACTTACCAAACAAACTCAATAATAATGATTAATTCATTCGCACTGTAGACTTTCTGAAGATGATTTAGTTATGGCCAAGAAATCCTATATATCCATATACATTGCAAAGAATGAAATTCTGACTAGATGCTTAAGAACATTTGGGTTTAGACCACTCATAGGGGCAAAAGACAAAAGTGATTAAACTACTCATTTGGGTTTAGACCACTCATTTGGGTTTAGACTACTTGCTGGTTGAAATGCATGGAAGAATTGTTGTGAAAAGAAGTGATTAAAGACAAAAGTGCTCATCAACCTAGTGCAATTTTCTATCAATCTCCTGTAATTCTTGGAGAAAAAGGATAAGGGATGCTTCCAGTACAATATTACTCAAGTACTGGGTAGGGGCATATTGTAATTGGGGCATAGACCACTCATAGGATATGTACGAGTTGGATCTCAGGAAATATAGTCAAACTTTGATTAAATAGGCCTAAATCTATAATGAAGATATTGAGCCTGAATCTGAACCTGAGTATAAATGCATGCGTTTTTTAGGTTCAGGCATGAGATTTCAAAAGACCTGGTGAGGCCTGAAGCCTTTTTAGAGGCTTACATATAATATAGACCAGGTCTCAAAGTAGCTTTAAGCCTACTATTATACATTTTTAAAAAGGCTTCAAGGTAGGCTTTAAACTTACTGTACTTATTGTATGTAAGTTTTAAATATAAAAATTAGGATAAAAATACAAAAAGTATTTTTTTATCATATAAAAATAATTAAATTTATTTTATATATAGACAGGCCCGCCTAAAGGCTTACAAGCCTGGCTTAAAAAAATAGATCTAAACTATTTATACAATTAGGCTTTTAAATAAGCCACCTGACCTTTAATTTTAATAAATAGGTTAAGCCAGACTAGACCCTAAATAGGTCTGGTCGTAAACTACCTGATAGAGACTTTGCCTATTCCCACCTTACGACGGATTGATCAACTATCAGAGACATACTGCTTGGGGGGGTTCTATCAATATATATGTATATTTTGCTGAAAAGGTAATATTATTATTTTAAACATTTTTCGTACATGTTTTACTATCATTTTAATCTAACCAATTATAGATTTTTTTATCAAACCATTTTCTAGTTGAGCACATATCAAACATGAAAAAAATTTTCTTCTTATCCCTTCCCATTCTCTTCCATTTCTTTTGCACGGTCCTAAGCCTCACAGAACTTGGCCAAAATAAAATATAAGGAAAATTTAGTCTCATATCCTAAATAAGTAAGTTATTTAAGGAATAGTCTCATAGAAAAAATATTTAACGAAAAGTTCCAATTGATAACATGAGATTCTTGTATTAACAACATCATGCGCTGTGTTGACAATACCTCATATTGATAATGGGAACTCTTATTAAATATTTTTTCCATAAAATCATTCTTTAAATAATTTTTTTTGGATTTAAGGCTAAATTTGCCAAAATATAATCCATGCGGTTTCCATACCACGCATTAAGCGACATATTGGCGTCTTTTCCATTGGATGCCGAGCCGCTCCTTATAAAGGCCAATCCGACTGTCTCAAATCCAAATGAAACAAATAACGATGCTGACGCAACCAATGTCAACTGGTTCGAGTACAGAGATTGCTGGATCCTCTTCGGACGAAATTATCCCGTCCCCAGCTATGGCGGTTTCAGGCGAGCGATGTGAATCTTCATCATCGTCCTTCTCTTTGTCCAATTTAACTCAGGCTTTTCCTTTCTCTTCTGGAAACCCTAGAATCGAGGAGACTAGAGGCGTCATGCATCTGTATCGTGACGATCCCACTTCCCCATCGCCTTCTGATATTCCTGTAAGCTCTTTCTTTTAATTATATATGCTACATGATATGTGGAGTTTTATTTACCTGCGAAATTTTATTATGGAAGACTACAATTTTCTATTATAGTTTCTTAAGCACTTGTTTTAGCGGGTACATTATAAGTTATAGTGTATGACATTTAAATTCGTTTCTATAAGTTTTGATTATAGCTAAATTGAGATTTAGAAGCTTTAATTTATTCTCTTTATCTGGATCATGCGATGCATTCCAAACAGAGCTACTTTTTCTAGGATATTTCTAGGTGCACGCTTGATCATTTGATTAGTTATGCCATTTTATATATTCATTGGCCAATTAATTTCTTACAATAAAATTAAAAAATTGTGGCACTGGTGGTTCCGGAAGGTGCTACGCATGCTGTCTTGTGTGCAGCTAACCTCAAGGATACGTTGAAGTAAAGAACCCGTCTCCATACATTTTTTTAATAGAAACTGAACTTCATTATCTAATACGAGTATTACAAACAAAATAACAGACATCTAACCTTCATCAACAACCTCCTCTTGTAAAGCAGGTGGTGGGTGATCAAGCATACAAAAATTACCTGCAATATCATGAGATAGTTTAGCTAGTTGGTCAGCTATAGTGTTTCTTTCTCTAGGCACATGAAAAATTACAATCTGCCAATTCCTATGGAACAACGTTCAACCCTCGTCTCCATACATTTTCAAGTTTAAAGTTGTTATCAACGGAGGACTGATTTCACTGTTAAAACTATGCCCATATATTTCAGTTTAAATAAGTTTCATATTCTTACTCTTTAGCTTTGATCATTGCGAAACGACTTGGAAAACCAGATAACAAGATATTAAATTTCTATTTGTCGAAGGTTGGACGGAAACCACTTGTCTGTGTGCTTGGAGTTCCAAATCACATGACATATGCGGATTTTTGCCAGTTCTGTGGTTCATTTATTCAGCATATCTTAGAAATGCGGATTGTCAGGTTGATTTATGCACTGGGGAATTTCTGTTTTGTTTTTTTTCCTTTTCCTGTCTTCCTGTCTGGCTTATTTACTTTGGTTGTTCCTTTTTGTTGGTTAGAAATGACGGGATGGAGGATCAATACAGTGTTTTAATTCGTTTTGATGATCAAGATTCTACAGATGGTTTCTACAAGCATTATAATGGGCGTCGTTTCTCATCTATGGAGGTTTGTTCATGTTTGATAATTAGTTTCCTTCTTTTTTTCCCTACAGGGGGGCTCATAATATGTACATGAAAAGTAAATGAATGAATAATTTGGAATGTATTTTTGTATTTATATTATTGCTTTATGCTTCTCTTTTCTATGAAGGTGGAAGTTTGCCGTGTTCTGTTCACATTGGATGTGCAGTACACTGGCCTGATTGAACATGCACAGGCATCTAATGCTAGCTCAACCGAACAGCCTACATGTCCAGTGTGCTTAGGTATGTTCCATCTTCTTTGCCTTGTAATCATGTTTCTATCTGTTATGGCATGGGTTTTATTTCATATGCTAACTATTATAACTTTTTAAGTAATCCGTAATGTTGCATTTAAGGAAGTTTGTTGACATCTTTGTGTCACTGACAAATGCTTTCCGTAATGTTGCATTTAAGGAAGTTTGTTGACATCTTTGTGTCACTGACAAATGCTTTACCCGCAGAGCGATTGGATCAAGATACGAGTGGAATTCTTACAACTATTTGCAATCATTCTTTCCATTGTTCCTGTATTTCAAAATGGGCAGACTCATCTTGTCCTGTAATTTTATTCTCTACTGTCCTTTCTTTTCCATGCATACATTTGGATGTTATAGAACATGTTTGAGTTGGGATGTTTTAAGGCCCTATTTTGTCTGCTAATTTATTATTACTTGCATCTGTAGTGTCTCGATTAGTTTGACAATAAGAGTTAATTTATCCAGTCTTGGTGTGTATTAGTCGATCAATTATTTACTGGTCTTCTACAATTTATTCCAGGTATGCCGGTATTGTCAGCAGCAGGCTGAAAAGTCGATATGCTTTGTTTGTCAAACCACAGAAAACCTCAGCATATGTGTTATTTGTGGTTTTGTTGGCTGTGGAAAGTAAGAACTCTTTCTTCTTATTCCTTTTCTTTCGTTTTTTTTTTCCTTTTGTCTCTTTAACTTGGTCCTTGTTATGTTTCTTTTGGAATTCCTAAGAAAGTCTTGATTTAGGTACAAAGCTGGACATGCCAAAATGCACTGGAAGGACACACAGCATTGCTACTTCCAAGAAGTGGAAACACAGCGAGTTTGGGATTATGTGAAAGACAACTATGTTCATAGACTAATCCTGTCCAAAACTGATGGGAAGTTGGTTGAGTTAAACTCTCACTGTGAGCATACAGATAATGGATGTGGAAGTTGCAGCTGTGAAGATAATGCCATGAGTGAGGCTATACTTAACAGTAAAGTCGAAGCTGTAATGTTGCAAGACTTGTTTCATGTCTTAGGCCTAGTTTCTCTGTTGAGTTTTAATTCTCATTTTCTTCGACAGATTGTCAACGAGTACAATGAATTGCTTGCTACACAACTTGAAAACCAAAAATTAGTAAGTTCACATTTATTTATTACAAGTTACTCTGTGAAGTTTGGTACAAAAAAAAAAAAAAAAGTAACTCTTTCAAGGCTGCTGTGCTAGTCTAGGATAAATGAATTAGAAATCTTAAGCAAGTATCAATCTTTTTTCCCATTTTTATTGTAGTACTTTGAGTCCTTACTACAAGAAGTAAAAGAAGAAACGGAGAGAGAAATTTCTAAAGCTGTTGAGAAGGCCGTTGCTGTTAAACTGCAGAAGCTGCAGTCCAAGCTCGATAGATGTTACAAGGAGAAGAAATTTTTGGATGATGTAAGTTGAAATCCTCGAGAAGCTATTTGGATTTATTAGAAGACATGTCATGTAAACATCCACAAATTTTGTGTTGTCACAAATTCTACGCGAGAATTAGGAGCTACTGTTTCTGATGTTAATTTGTGGTCGTTTATGTCTGCAGCTAAATGAGAATCTGCTGAAAAATCAGGAGATCTGGAAAGCCAAGATACTTGAGATTGAAGAAAGGTCTGCTTTTAATATTTCCTCTAATGTTTTCTTTTCTCTTGAATATCGCCTCCTGATGAGGCTTAAGCTACAAAAAGTGGTTATTGAATTTGTTTGATGTGTATAGAAAGTAGTACATTTACCTTGTGTTTGTGCTTAATAAAATTTTAACTAATAGCAATTCTTATAATTAATATTGCTGACCTTTATAATTTCCCCTGCAACACCATGATTTTATTACATTTACTTTTTTCTCGTCAATTACATCTAGGTTTGATTGTACGGAAATCTAGTTGGAAGATGTTTTCCTGCCACTTTTCTATCCCGTTTTCCATCTATTATTTCCCGCCATTCCTCTTCTGGTTCTTCAGCACTTGTGAGTAGCTAATGTAGTGTAAGCTCTACAGTATGTATGGCATCATGAATCTCACCTTTCTATCTGGGCGCTCATGAATCCCCTTGACATCTACAGCTTGCTTTTGGAAGTTTTGAAATTGAAAGTTTCACAACTAGTCAGTGATCAAATCGTTTCCTTTTTATAGGGAGAAAAAGGCCATTAAACTCCAGGATGATAAAATAATAGCCCTGGAAGAGCAGGTGAAACATGTGATTCTCTCATCTATTGTTCTATTTTTGTACACAACACATGAAATCTAATTGAACTGATATTTTTAGACAATTTTGCAGTTAGGAGAGCTCATGCTTTGTCTTGAAAATGAGATGACGGCCAAAGAGTCATCTGGGTCAGTCAAAATAAAAGATGAAACTGCTGTTCCTACTATCTAGTCGTGGCTCTGTGCTGTGCAAGAAAGGTAACAAAGGAAGAATCTAGAAGAAAATAGCTCATCCATTTATAGGTGGTCTCTCCTCTCCTGGTTGTAGATCAAGCTTGCAGGGGGTTGAGATTTTTCATGTACAGCTTGTGAATGTTATGGTTTTCAATCATAACTTGAGCAGCATTTTCTGTCCATCACAACACAGTTCGGTATTCTGTGTCTGGATTATATTTTAAAGGTTTTTCCTATCATTCTCCCAAAAATGTATTATTAAATTTAAAATAAAAGATATTATTCCATTTTTAAAATAAGGGATCATTAAAAATACTCTCTTTCACTTTCCATTCAATCAAATCAAATAAGGTAATTCCTTCTCTTGACTTCTCATTCCTTACCCTTTCCTCCATTCTCTACCCTACCATTATCATCCTTCAAACCACAGTCATAGGACGCTGGTTGGTGTGAGCAATTTGATGAGAAGGGAGGAGGAGGAAAAATTTTGTGAATTAAATCTTGAAAAAAAAAAAATTGAAGGAGTGTTCTGAAATTCTACTTACTTTTCCTACCCTGATGCTACTACCTCGTACCAAACAGACGTTTTCGCCTCCCCTAAGCTCCCTGGAGTCAAATCTGTGTCCTCCTTACCACCTCATCCAACCCGTTGGTAGTCAGCCACATTGTTGCAGAAGGCACCAGAAATGGGCGGCCACGATTTGGTTGAGATTTTAAAGAGCCGGATGACGTGGCACTTCCCTTGGGAACGCGATTTGGAGGCTTCTGAGGCATGAGGAGAAAAAGGTGTCGCTGCGTATCTGCTCACCTTATCCCCAACTAAAAAACTTCCATCCTTCTCTCCCACTGATTCACTCAGCCATCGTCGACCCAAGCAACCCAAGCTCACACATGGAAGCTCTGCTACTCAGTAAACCTGCTCCTCACTTCAGGTTTTCCTCCAAACATAGACATTCTTCACCTCTCTCCACTTTCCCCGCTCAATCTCTTCGCCTTCAATCAACCAACACCACCTTATTGTTCACCTTACGCGCCATTCAGAATCAGGAAAAGCAAACTTTCAAGGATACGTCTGCCCCCACCGGCGATGAAGATGAATCCTACGGCGAAGTTAAAGGTATTATCGGAAGCAGGGCCCTCGAAGGCGGCACCGGCATGGAGTATTTGATCGAATGGAAAGATGGGCACGACCCCTCCTGGGTGCCCTCCGATTTTATAGCCAAAGACGTGGTGGCCGAGTACGAGACCCCGTGGTGGACCGCCGCCAAGAAAGCCGACGAATCGGCCCTCAAAGAGCTCATTGACACCGACGACGGCAGGGACATCGACGCCGTCGACAGCGACGGGCGAACCGCGCTCTTGTTCGTGTCGGGCCTAGGGTCGGAGCAGTGCGTGAGAGCGCTGGCCGAAGCTGGCGCAAATCTGGACCACCGAGATAACTCGGGGGGCCTGACAGCGCTTCACATGGCGGCCGGGTACGTGAGGCCGGGCGTGGTGAAGCTTCTGGTGGATCTAGGGGCGGACGTGGAGGCGGAAGACGACCGAGGACGGAC
>JANTPZ010003325.1:0-15472 GCA_025593235.1 Vachellia pachyceras
CTTTCCTACTTTTTCTTTCTTATCTTTCCTCTTTCCTACTTTTTCTTTCCTCTTTCCTACTTTTTCTTTCCTCTCTTTCCTCTTTTCTACTTTTCATTCTTTCTCTTTCCTATCCACTTTTTTGCCTCATCCGTAAAAGCTAATAACTTCCCAAATATAAATCACTTTTCAAAACCTAGGTTTTGCCTCGAAATTTATAAAAACTATTTTCCAAAATCTATTCTCCAAAAACTAGGTTTTACCTCGAAATATGTAAAAACTATTATAGAAAGCATACATGTTTTTAAGATCCTGGTCCAAACTAGCGCAAAAGAGGCTGGAGTTGGCATTGAGCTCCATTTCTTCCTCTTCAGTGCCGAATAGCTTCTTGCATCTGTTCACCCAGATATCCCAGTAAATGTATCCGAACAAGGTAGACCAACTGACCTTCTTTGTATACCTCTTCCCAGCTTCGTTGCTCAAGTTCCAGCGAATCCATTCAGCTCCCTGTAATGTTGAGAAGATGGCCCATTTTGAAGGGTGGACAACAGCTTTCCATCTATCACGAGCATTCCGGCAATCTCTTAGAAGGTGCATAACACCTCATCATTTGGGCAATCAAACGGACATGTGGCTAATGTAACGATCCCCCTATTGGCTCTAAGTTGTGCCGTGTGGACTCGATCATGGAAGGTGAGCCAAATAAGCATCTTGATTTTCTCCGAAATCTGCCATCTCCATATTCTCCTCTAAATGTTATCCTCCTGATGATGAATACCTGAAAAAAGAAAGTGATAGGCAGAGCTAACAGAAAAGCAACCCTCAGTAGATTGTTTCCAAAAATATTTATCCTCTACTCTCTCCTCATAGGGTGGGCGGGCACTCGTGATGCAATGGATAACTTGAGGATGGAACTAAATACCCAGCTTCTGTATATTCCAGTCTCTATTTCTATCAAGATACTTAGCTACCTTTTCCTTTCTGTCAATCCTCTTCTCATAACCCGGAATTAAATTGATCAAGGGCTCATTCACTTCAGACCAATTGTCAAGCCAGAAACTCGCCGTTTTGCCGTTCCCCAAACTCTTGTACCACTTTTGAATTTGATCTACATATCGCTTATACTCCTCCAGGTTAGGGATGAAGATCGCCCCTTCACAACCTTTGGCATAATCTGATCACCACATCTGTATTTATCTCTGAGCACTTGAACCCATAGAGCCTCTATGTTATTCAACAAATTCCAACAAATCTTCATGATAAATGCCTCATTTTGTTTACGGAGGTCATGGATTCCCAGCATTCCATTCCTTTTGTCTTTTGTCACTATCTCCCATGAGTCAAGATGCATTTTCCTCTCTCCTTCATCACTACCCTATAAGAATTCTCTACTTTTCCTCTCAAGATCTTTAATCAGCTTTTTAGAAAAAGCATGGTTTGCATGTGGTAGTAAGGAAGGGTTGATAAGACTGATTTGATAAAGGTTAAACGACCGGCTAGGTTGAGGTGGCTCCTCTTCCAACCAGCTAACTTGCTATGGGTTCACTCCATGATTGGAGAGAAAGTAACATAGGAGGCCCTTTTGTGAATTAAAGGTATCCCCAGGTACTTTCCCAAATCCCCGGTCATCCCCATTCCCATTTGTTTGCTGAGTTGCAAAGCTCGATTGAAGTTCACATTTCTAGAAAAATGGATCTTTGACTTCATTCTGTTTAATCTTGCCCCTGAAGCATCACAGAATCTTTGAAGGCAGTCCCTTAGTATATCCATTTGAACATACGAGGCTTCACCAAACAGGATCAAGTCATCCGCAAAGAAAATATGGGAAAGAGGAGGTCCGGCAGGGGACAATTTAATCGAGGACCATTCACCATCTGCAATTGCATCATTAATCATATGACTCAACCTCCCCGTACAAAGGGTAAAGATGTAAAGAGATATGGGATCGCCCTGCCAGATACCTCTGGATAGGCAGAATTTCACAGTTGCCTCCCCATTCTAAATGATTCTGAAAGAGGAATAAGAGATACAAGCCATAATAACTCCACATATTTTCTCATCAAGACCTACTATGCGAAGAGTATCCAGGATAAAAGACCACTCAAGAAGATCATAGGCTTTTTCAAGGTCCACTTTCATGACAAGCCATCCCGTGTCACCCCGTTTCATTTTCATTGAATGGATCACTTCTTGAGTGATAACGATGTTGTCACTACTCTGTCTACATGCGATGAAGCTACACTGATGCTTACCAATTACTTTCCCAATAATGTGCTTTAGTCTCCAACTAATGATCTTGGTTATGGCCTTGTAACGTACAATGTAATGGGATATTAGACGAAAATCCTTGATAGTTCCACCTGATCCGTTTTTGGGATTAGGACCAAGTTTGTATCATTAATTTCCTTGATTTTCTCCTTATCCTCAAAAGCTTCCTTCACCATACTGTAAAGGGAGGCCCCCACAATATGCCAATATTCCTGGTAGAAGAACGCCTGAATCCCATCAGCTCCCAGCGCCTTAAATGCCCCTATATCAAATACCGCAGATTTTATCTCATCATCCTCCACTTTGCCCGCCAACCACTCCTTCTCTAAAGCACTCAAACAAGGAAAACTACATTGCGTAGTAAAACCAACAGGGGAAGCTAATTCGCTACAAAAGAGGTTCTCAAAGTAATTAACAGCCATCCGCTTGGGCTCGTGTTGATCGAAAACCCAATCTCCATCCTCCTTTCTAAGCCCTTCAATCCTATTCTTCCTTCTACGAATGACGACTGATAAATGAAAGAACTTACTGTTTTTGTCCCCCCAATTCAACCAGTTGCACCTTGACTTGTGGAACCAAATCAATTCTTCCTGGGCCAGAGTTTTGTTGTAATCATTCCACAGCTCCTTCTCCGTCTGCACCAGATGCTGGCTATCCCTTCTTCCCCTAGCTCTCTCCACACCTTTAATCCTTTGCATGAGTTTCCCCTTCCTAGTAGAAATGTTCCCTAATCTCGTATTATTCCAGGTGCTAACTTCTGTTGAAAAAGACTCAATTTGAACTCTCCAGCTCTCATTGGCCCAAGCTCTCTTCACAACATCCTTAAATCCCTCCTCAAGGAGCTAAGCAACCTGACAGCAAAAAGGCGAATTCCCAGCTCTATTCCATCTATCCATGGAGTTAGACAGTAACAGTGGCTGATGATCAGAACCAAATTTTTGAAGGTGATGAACTCCACGCGTGATTCATAAATGCCCAATCAATTTTTTCTTTAAGAAGGCCTTTCTCACAAGTGAATCTATCTCCAACATTCTCAACTTCAATTAATTCAGTCTGATTTATACAATCCCCAAACTGTCGCATCGAATGAATATTCACAACACCTCCCCCCTTTTTATCCGCCGAGGATAAATAGGGATTAAAATCACCAATCACTAACCAGGGTCCAACAACTGATTGGCTGAAAGTAGTAATTTCTGCCCATAAGGCTCTGCAAAGGTTACAGCAAGGTTCAGCTTAAATGCAAGAGAGCCAAAAACTTTGCCTGTTATTGGAAGGAAAGACTTTCACATGAAGGGCTTGAGTTGAGGAAGCTATGTAGTTAACTGGGAGCTCTTCCTTATTCCACAGAATCCAAATTCCCCCTGCATACCCAATAGCCTCCAATCTCATCCAAGAGTTGTAACCCAATTTCCTAATAATTCCATTAGCTTTGCTACCACTGACTCGCGTTTCCATGAGGATAACAATGTTGACCTCTCTTCCTCTAAGGGCATCTTTTCATCTCGTCGGGAAAATTCTTGAGGCTGCATCTCTACAATTCCAAGAGAAAATATTCATAATAAAATAATACAAAAAGGACACAGTCACCTGGAGGGCCAGATTCATTGGTCGGAGTCTGATAATTCCATACGGTGTTCCCTCCTCTCTAAAGTTTCCTCAAACTCTCCACTTGTTTAAAGGCAATGACTCTTCCGGGCCCTTTGTTCCCTTAAAGAAGCGTCATCAGATTTAATTCCTGGCGAGTTGGGGACCATAGACAGAAGGTTCGCTAACTGCTCACTTGGATTATCATTTGCCAGCGTTGCATCATCCACCTTTGTCATTGGCTCACTCCCCTCGGCGTCCAAGTTCCTGTTCGTCAACTCTGTTGCTGCGTCCAAAAGTTGCAAGCATTCTCCAGGCTTTTGCTTCACGTGGCCTTTTTGCATATTAAGAACTTCTTCAGGGCCCTTCTTCATTAGGGAGCCGAAAACCATCTAATGGGTTCTCTTCGCTAGCCTTCTTTTAAATGTTGGTTCTGTGCTCTTTTGTCTCACCATAAGCCCAAACTTTTTCCCAGCCATCTCTTTTCTATGGCTTGTTTCTTTGTTGATAAATGGGCTCGGCCCATTATCCATTCCATCACCTATGTAGCTCTCTCCATTTGCTTCATTACTTATCTCCCCTATCACGTCCAGCACTTTCTTTCTAGGCCTTGCTCCTTGTTTGATTAATGGGCTCGACCCATTATCCATTCCATCAACCATGTAGATCTGTCCATTTCCTTCATTGCTTTTCGCCCCTGACACTTCCAGCGCTATCTTTCCCAGCTTTTGTCCCCTTTGCCTATTCTGACCATTTGACTTGTCTCTCTTTTCCACGCCTGTCTTATCTTCTTTCCCCTCCTCCTCAGCCGTGAGAACTTTCCCAACTGGAGTAAGATTTCCCACCTCTTTCCTTCTCCATTCCAATGGAGTTGCCTTCTTTATGCTACTTTCTTTTCTTTGGGCTTTCTGCAAGAGCAAACTCTCCTTTTGGAGTACGTCATACCTTGAGCCTGCCGTCTTTTTCCCTTCTTTAGCCACTGCACCCCCCTTTCGTCTGATTGAAGGTTTGCTTTCTCTCTATTTCATTAAAATGCCCCCTTGTTTTAAATGTTTTTGTTGCTTTCATCTATGTACCGTACCTTTCTTCTGCTGGAATCCCTGTCACACTACACAGTTTCTGCACATCCCCTCTGTCTCCTTCAGTTTCCGGTGACTTTCTGACGAACACTCCGTTTTCCTGCTTTTCTTGCTCCCTTGCTCATTTGGCAAGCATTTTTCTTGATTGTGCCCGTATTTTCCACACTTGAAGTAAATCACCTCTAATCCTTCATACTCAATCGTATAGATTCGATTCCGTATAACCAAACGTGATTGGAGTTGTTTAGTTAAATCAACCTCTACACTCACCCTAGCAAATCTTCCTCTTTCCACCAGAACTCCATTATTTCTGTTGCAGTGAGCAAGAGTATTCATATCCACCTTCAATGTCTTTCCAATGGTGTTACCCAGTTCAAAGAGAAAATCTTCCGAATAGCAGTGTAATGGCAGCGTAGGAATTCTCACCCAGACAGGTAGCTTGTGGATAGTATTACAATGGGGATTAAAATTGGGACTCCATCTCTGTGCAGCAAGATAATGGCCCTGAATAACCCATGGCCTATCAAACAACAATCTCCTGCACAGCTCTTTGTCTTTTGATCTAAAAATGAAAAAGCTATTAGGGAGGTCAACCATGTCGAAATTTTCTGACTTCAGGAGCCAGGCCATTCTGTCTCATCATGTTCAGGCTGGTTCTACATCCTAGAAGAGATAGGATTAGCGCATCCTTCCAGGGACGGCACAGTTCCCTTAATCTGTCATCCGGAAGAGGGATTTGTGGCAGCGAGTTTAGCAACTCCTGCTGGCTTTCATCAATGGAGGGATTAAAATCCTCCTCCTCCTTAATCCATTGTTTTAGCTGCTCCTCATAATCTTCCTCAAAAGCTTTCTCCTCCTTTCCTATGAGCTTCGCTTTGTAAGAAATGGGAATTTTGTGGAGATGTTTTTCATGTTCCTGCTTTGCCTTCTCCCTACATTCTGTAGCATCCTTCGAGAGTTCTCTTGTAGCTTGTTCCACGCGTGGTCTTAGGAGAGTGGCTAAAAACCTCCATAGCAGAGTCAGCATCCATCTCCTTAATATTCCGACCCATAATATCTTTTTCTTCCTTGGATCCAGCCCCTTCTTCATCAGGTCCATCCTCAGCGTTCCTGTTGCATCCCTCATGTCCACCCTTTCTCTCTCATGGTTAGAGTTTCACCAAATGAATTTATTCTACAATATAAATCACTTTTCAAAACCTAGGTTTTGCCTCGGAATTTATAAAAGCTATTTTTCAAAATCTATTCTTCAAAACCTAGGTTTTGTCTCGAAATCTGTAAAAACTATTCTGAAAAGAGTTTTCAAAGAAGCCTTAAATAGCTATTTGTTAAAATGCCCTGTCACTGATAGAGAACTACATTAGTCTTAATCTATAAAAATAACGGTGATATTTAAAATTGCGCAAATTACATGGGGATTAAGCTTATGAATCATATAATAAAATTATGGGAAAAAAGGTGATTGAGCATAAGTTGCAATTGGAAACTTGTAATTTTGAGAATCAATTTGGATTCATGTCAGGAAGTTCCATAATATAAGTAATTTATTGGCTAAAGGGGTAAATTGAAAGGTATTGAAGTAAAGGAATAGACTTGCATATGGTTTTCATTAATATAGAAAAAAACTTATAACCGCATATCCAGAGATGTCATTTGGAAAGCTTTGGAAAATAAATGGGTGTATGTTACTTATATTAAAATCACTCAAAACATGTACAAGGGGTAACAATTAGTGTTAGAATGGCTAAATAAGAAGTTGAATTGTGAGAGAAGAGAAAGAAATTTATAAAATAGTTAGGTACAACTTGAACAAAACACCAAAAAATCGGCGAGCTCAACCATAATTGTCCGAGAATTATATGGATTCCATTTGCACATATGTTCACTAGCGTTTGGAGTCATTTTCCACATCATTCATTAAGAATATTATTAGACAGCCAGAGTGCCAAAATTTACACGTTGGTCTCACCATAATGATTCGTGTGTGTTTAAACTTATATATAATTAATGATGCCTATAAATAATTATTTTTAAATAATTTATTTAGTTTTTTATTCTCTGAAAAAATTAACCAGTCACATTAAAGGACATGAGGTAGTATATATAATAATAATCCTCCAGAAATCTTTATAACCACAAACTAAAATAAAAGAAGTGGCATAATTAAGTTAATTCCAAATAATTTGAGGATTTATGGGAGAAGACAAAATAATTAGTAACTAAAATATTTGAGAGAATCACAATTAGGCCCCAACCACGAGGTATAATAGCAACTCTAGGAACTTATCAATAAGCCTCTTTCAATTGTCATTGACAAGTTCTTTAGAATCATGAGCAAGTTTTTCGAAATTGTCATATATTATATCCTTTAATTGGACCTAATTGTGATTCTCTCAAATATATGAATGGGTATAGACTTGATCCAACTAACCTAACAGTCGATGTATTATCCCGTTTTTAATATAATAAATAATTAAATTTTTTAAAATATTAAAAATATTAAATAAATTATTTAATTATAAAATATATTATGAAATATTTATATGTATCGTTAGATTATGTATGATTTTATAAGTCAGAAAAATTAGTTTTAAGATAAAATATAAATATGCCAATTAATTAACTTATTTAAACTTTCTCAACAAAATTAATTGACTCTCTTATTAACCATTAAGTCTGTTGGTGGACCAATTAATCTTTTTGCCAATTAAGCCGGGTCGGACCGCTTCAAACCGATACTGGAGCTGTGCTCTCTTGTTTTCGAGTCAATGAACCACACTCTTAATTGACGACACAAGCTTCATCAATTTCTCTGTGTTGATATCAATCCAGCGGCCGTGGGTTCACAGAGCTTCAGAAATTTTTAAATCCACCCCACCACTTGGATGCTAAATGCATTGGTAGCTACTAATGCTTTTCAATTTATAAAGACTAAACTATACTTTTAATCTTTTATGTTTGCGTCAGATTTCACTTTAGTCCTTTAAGTTTAAAAAGTGTACTTTTAGTCCTTCAAACTTAACGCCGTTAGTCTCTCTTAACAGAAATTGCTCACTCATCAAACTTAACGCTGTTATTTTAAATCTTTTTTTCATTTTATACAATTTAAAATATCAAATTTATTATATTATTAAATAAAATTAAAATATGAGTATGCTTTATCAACATTTATTATACAGTCATTAATTAAATTCAATGAGTCAGTAATTTCCGTTAAGAGAAACTAACCGCGTTAAGTTTGAGGGACTAAAAGTGCAATTTTTAAACTTAAAGGACTAAAATGAAACTTGACGCAAACATAAAGGATTAAAAGTATACTTTAGCCATATATAAATTACAAAGTTAAATATACATACATTAGTGAGATCTCGTTCCAGAATTTTATCAAGTATGGATTGTAATTTACCAACTTTGTATTAGGAATTACCATATTTATTTTAGGTATTACCAGATCATTTTTTTTTTGTTTTGGCTGATCCTCTGCATAATTTTACAAGTTTGGATTGGAATTTACCAATTTCATGCTAAAAATTACCAAATTTGTAGTAGATTTTACCAAATCATTTTATTGTTTTGACTAATCCTTTTACAAAATTTTATCAAGTATGGATTCAAATTTATAAATTTCGTATTGTAATCATTGACATGAGGTTGGTAAATTTGAAGTTGTTCTATACTAGTATACTTTTATACTTCGTGTTACATAATACTTCTATTTGTGAAAAAAAAAGGCACATGTTATTAACTTATTATGAACTTCAACATGATAAGATAAGACAGTCTACCAGAGATTTTAAAATGTTTGTTTTGTGACTAATCCAATCATAGAGATGCTCCGAAGATATTGATTGAAGAGCAAATCTATCAATAAATGAAGGACATTGACATCATGAATTTTCAGTTTCTAAAAATTTTGCCTAAAGTATACATTTAATCATTTAAATTTATATCAAATTTGAGTTTGACATCTTAAGTTTTAAAAGTTCACTTGTTATCTTTTATCATTAATGTTGTTAGTTTTACTTAATAAAAAATTTTAGTTCAATCACCATTATATAATTAAATGATGTCAAAATATGCTTAAATATTGATTATTCGATATACTTATTTTATATTTCAAGGTTTAACAATATTTTATCAGCATTTAAATTTGTTGAGTTATCATTTTTATTAAGTATTAAACTAACGGCGTCAACAATAAAGGATTAAAAGTGTAATTTTTAAATTTAAAGAACCAAATTGAAACATGATATAAATTTAAAAGATCAACAGTATACTTTAGTTAAATATTTTTTTTATCAAATATGTTTCTAAGTATTTAATATATATATATATATATATAAAGTTGGCTATAACACACACACATAACAAATATGCCATTATACCAACAACTGTTGCCTTTGGCATATCCACTCTTCTTTGATTTATTTTTGAAGATGGACTCCACTTTTGTCGTTCTATCATTAGGCCTACCTGGAACTTGGATTAAGGATTTGAAACTCATAAAAATTGACAAAGAAAGACCTAAAATATTCACAGGACTTGGTTTTTAACAATAGTGAGTGGACGAGAATGACCTTCCTACAAGAAATCTTAATCTTTATAACCAACAAATTAATTCAAATGGAACGGCATAACTAAGCTGATTTCAAATAATTTGAGGACATATGATAGAAATATGAACTTTCCTTCATATCTCTGTCATTATTTTTTGTGTTAATGCGGGTCATCATTACATGATAAGGATGATTAATTTGAAAATGTTCAATTATGACAATGTATATGAAAATTACTAATAATTTACGTTTTAAACATAAGAGTTAGGAAGGGTATTTATTTTAGGATTAAAAACAAAAATTTAAGTCAATTATTTGCCCCAAATTTATTATTCTTCCATAGCTACAATATACATTATTAATGATGTTAATGGAAATCAATTCATAAATAGTTAATTTAACTATTTTTTAAATTAATTATCTAACTATTATATTAAAAGTAAATTTTTCAAATTGTTGGAAAATCACCTCTTACGTATTTATCTTATAAATTGTAAATCATATTGAAAAAATAGATGTCACCGTTTATTCAAACAAACCCATTTTTAATCAACTATATATTTATTAAAAAAACTATCAAATTTTCAGTCTTTTTATATCTATGTTAACTAAATTACTTCAGCTTTTTTCTAATATCATAAAAATATGAAAAACATAAATATTTGTTCAAAGAAAAAATAAAATTAAGGAAAA
This sequence comes from Vachellia pachyceras, assembly GCA_025593235.1. Classification (NCBI taxonomy): domain Eukaryota; kingdom Viridiplantae; phylum Streptophyta; class Magnoliopsida; order Fabales; family Fabaceae; genus Vachellia; species Vachellia pachyceras. The sequence continues at coordinate 10,163 of JANTPZ010003325.1, forward strand.
GAGAAAAAACTCCAACTTTATTCAAAATAATTTTAACTAAAATTAAGGATGAATTCTATGAAGAAGGAGAAAAAAGCTCATTCTGTCCAACATATATTTCAGATCGCGACCTCATAATTCCAAGTTGCGACCTAGGGCACCCCATGTCGTTACCTAAACATAAAAATTCCAAGTCGCAACCTGGGACACTCTAAGTTGTGATATATATATATTCTAAGTCGCACCTAAGACCGCCTAACTACTTTTATTTCATTTTTCGTAATTTTATCACAATATAAAATAATATATATGCATTATTTATGAGTTTTCATTTTTCAAAATACATGGCAGACAAAAGTCATTTTCTAAAATACATTCTGATTAAAAGTTATTCTTCCAACATTTTTTTGAACGGGCATCCTTCCTTCACTCCTTAATAAAGGAGTACAATATAATATTGCTTGAATTTAAGATAATTAGTGCCGGAATATACATAGTCCCTTCTGTGGGTCATGCCCAAGCCTAAATGCTAATGGAGCTATTATATAAATAAAGTGTAATAAGGGTCCCAAGATGGTTTTTGTTTTCTCTTCTGTGATTTGTAGCCATCAAGTACGTGAGTGGCGGATATGTGTATAAGGAGTCATTTTTCCAGTAGTTTCATGAGAAAAATAACCTATGACTTCCCATCTCTTGAGTTCTTTGATTCCTCCCTCTATGATTTTGTGATTGGAGTACGTATCCGTACGCCCAAAATCCTTCATAAAGGATTATAAAAGCGCCAATCTCAGCTTGCGTTAACTAGTTGAAATCAATGGAGGTGTTACCCCGCTCTTGCATCTCTTCTTCGCATAGCACCCGCCATCCACATTCCAATTTTAGTCCCTTGGATTTTTCAAAACTGAAGCTAAGTTTGATGTGAAGGCAGTGGTTATTTGCTCTTAAAAGTTGCCAACATGTTTTCTCTTTGAAATCGAAAAGCCTTAGGAAGAGGTGAGGCTGCCAGGCAAACACAATTGAGATTTAGTTAAACACACTTCATAGTTCTACGGTGATGAAGGAATAAAGACATGATGTTATATGTATTTAGTTAAAAGAAAAAGGGTACATAAATCAATTTTACAGTTTGCACAGCTAAACAAACCTCATGGTCAAGTGATAAAACTAGATTCCACATTCCATCTGACGATAAAGGTTCCATTGACTCAACCAGTTACATGTAAATGAATTAACCTTGGTGGCAGCTTTGGTAACGACTCAAGCCTTTGATAGTTATTCAGATACAGATGTAGTTGAAACAGATTGGAGAAGAAACCAGTAGGTAAATTAGCAAAATCATTTCCATTCAAACGTAAAGTAATTAATGATAACAACAAACTGCCAAAATCTGTAGGCATTGATCCACCACTAATTCTACACAAGCTCAAGTCTAACGTGGTTTAATGATGTTAGATTAAAGCCAGACATTTGAAGAACAAGTTTTCTGGACCCCATCAGATTCAAATCTCTGAGACCAGTCAAGAATCTAAGTGATTCTGGAAGTTTCGTTATAGCTGCAGTTTTCCTTGCATCAAGCACTGTTAAATGTTTCATACATTCCCCAAACTCTGGCAGCACTGAAAGTTTATTGCACCAACTAATATCTAACTTCGTCGAAGAGTTCTTTTCCAGCTTTTACGGAAGGATTTCATGACTTTCGCAACATTTCCAATTTCAAAACTCTAACTTCGTCAAAGAGTTCACTTTGTAGATTAGTCAGAGTAAATTGCTTCATATTCTCATTGATAGGAAATGCACACATATATACACAGAAGTTGGTGAGTTACAGCACAAATCTCTCCATGAATTACGCCTACCATTACGCCTACAATCAGACCAACATATTTAAATATTATCTACATATATATTAATAATATATTTACACACTTCAACAAGCCTTTTCAACTCTCCAAGTGAATGATGAACCGTAATGAGAGATGAGCACCCTTCGAGATTCAATTTCTCTATATTTGGAATTTCAGAGAAATCTGGTGTTTCAGCCAAATGTTTGGAATTGCTTAGCTCAATAAACTTCAACTTCTTCATAAGCTGAGAGTGAATAAAAACGTAAGAGAATTAGTCTCACAAAACAATTGTATCAGTATCAACACAAATATGTAAGAGAACAATGGGGTATTAAGAGTTTTACCTGCATGCCATTCCAAAGTTTTATTTTGCTAGAAGGCATTTGAATGTCAACAGTTTATCCATCTATTTTCCAATTGGAAGAGTTTCTAGAGGATATGAGCCCCATCGAATAACCCTTAATGTAGTAGAAAAAAATTTGAGACCACTGGGATGTTTCAATTCTCTCGATATGATGAGTAAGAGTAACCTAAGATTACACGTCTTTAAGAAGGCGTCACAATGTACTTCTATTTCTCCATCCAGATTATAAGGCAAAGCAATGGCTAATATTGCTTCAGATCCCTAACGAAATGTGTATCAAGTAGAACAATACTTGCTCGATGTCTTCTACATTCCACAAACTCTTTCGTCCATGAACATGGCCAGGAGACTCTTGAAAAACAATACTCCTAGCTAATTCCTGAAGTAAATCATGCACCTCTAATGTGGTTTCTCCAGTCCATGATTTTTTTCCCAATCAGTAGAGCTCTTTCAATCAAATTATCTCTTCCAATTGTTGGATGAAGATCACAGTTTTTCAAAATTTGAGCTACTTCATCTCTTTTCTCTTTTCCAAGAAAGAAAGACATTTCAAATTGGCCAGAGATTCTTTCAAAAACAACTCTAGCAAGAGTTGTCTTGCCAATATAACCCATACCCCATTTCCCTACCAAACGAATGTCATCCACCTCTATCTCTAACAGTGAATTCATCTTAACCATCCTTGACTCGATTCCAACTAAATTATTATCATAAGATGGCAAATTAGAACATAACATGTCCCATACTACAACAATGTCTCGGGATGACTTTTGTTCATGCCTAACCAAAAAAAAAAAAAATCCACAAGCTTATAATAGGAATTATAGCCCCTCACCAAAATAAAAAACCAGAACTGTAGTAGCAGTATGAAGTTACCGACTCCTAGAGTCCCAACCTGACAAATAGCTAACTTGCAACAAAGCGTCTCTCCATCTCTGAACCTTGTCTTTGTTTCTTTTGAATCTTTTTTCATGTTCGGCTAAAGCTTTTCCAAAACTCTTTCTTTGATGCCTTACATCAGCTGGATCTATACCATAGAAGACAGGACAAAATTGTCGACCAATTTTTTTTTTTTTTACATTCAAGAATCTTTTGAAGTTCATCCAAGCACCAAGTAGAATTTGCATAATTTTCAGAGAGAACAATAACAGCACAGAGAGAATCCTTGATGGCTTGAAGGAGTTGTTGTTTGATTACTTCTCTCTATTCCTTTATCATCCCTAAAACATCTGATGCCACTTCTAATTAAAGCATCATACAAGTGATCTGTGAAATTCAAGAAAACATCAACCTTCCATTTTGAAGCGGAACTACAAGTAAAGGAGCTAGGGGGAGGATTCCTCTCGTGGGGCATAAGGCATTTTAATGCGTCGATGTCTTAGATGCGTTTTTTAGAAGCCATGCAACAACAACTTCATCATCATATCACTACTGTTGGAAATGAAAAAAAGGAAAAATTAATCAAAACAAGGGGTAAAAAATATTGTATAGAATCTGTGGATATGCAGTGAAAGATGCTGTACTCTTTGCTGCAGGATCCTTCTTTACCAGCCATCTTTTATGAGATTCTGTCGTTGATAATGGTCCCCCCCCCCCCCCAAAAATTGAATATAGAGATATACTAAAGCGTGAAACAGTATCAGTCACACTTATTTGTGAAAGTAATATTCACCGACGGCGGATGCTTTCTTCCGAAATTTTCATCTTCGAAATCAATTTGCCCTAAAATCCACAATCTGCGATGCAGGATCATATCACTACTAACCAAACAAAAACAAGAGCAAATATCGTAGATCTAAAGTAATATAAAATGAACCATACCAATGTATTGTTGCACTGCCGGATTGAATGAAGCTAGAGCTTCATTCTTTGTTGGTTTAAGAGATAATAGACATGACCCAATCGCACATTACCTGAGGGCGCCGAAAGCTTTATCAGAAAGGACACTCGCACAACCACCAAACAAACCCAGTCAATCGTCCTCATAGCTTCGCCTACTGTGTGAGCAATGGCGGACGAGTAGGGTTAAGAGAACTTAGCCTTTGTCGTAGGCACCATAATGAATTTCAAATGTTAGGATGTGGATGGCGGGTGTTTTGTAAAGAACATATAGAACTGCGAGTTAGTGCCCACGGCCACGGGTGGCAACCGGTAAGGATAAGGAAAGTAACACCCAAGCGCCAAACATGTAGGGAAGTAATAATCTCGGAAAAATTAATTATGGTCCCAAGCACACAACGATCTCCACCGCCGTTACAAAACACAATGCTTTAGACATTACCCACCAATCCGTGCCAGAAATCCAAAGCAATAATGAGCCAAATGAAGAAAAAGAAGAAGACCGTGACAAAGATGCAGAGGTTAAAGGCTCTGTTTTCTTTCTGGTTGACCCATCTCTGGAAATGAACGTAAGCAGTGAATCCTCGCCGGAATCTGATGATGACGAAGATGAAGATGAAGACGACAACTAGTTTCTTTGGGAATGAAGAGGCAAGGGTTGGAATTTATTGCACAAGAAGAGAGCCGTTGGGGAAACTGTTGGAGTGCTGTGTTATCCTCCGCCGCTGGTCAGAAGCTACTCCTTTCAACTTACAAAGAGAAGTTACTTACGGGAAGAAGCTGCTAAAGCATTACCAAACGGGCCAAAAAAATGAACAGTGGATGAATCGGACTTATTCCACTCCATATTGTCATTTTTATAAACAACAACTACCTATATCAAACAACAACTACCTAATTAATGATAATGAATGTTTAAGAAATATAAATTTTTTAAATATAACTTTATTTATGAAGATGGTGAGTGTATGAGTAGGAAAAAAGATGAGAGAGAATTAATGGGGACAAGATGAAATAGACATGCAATTAATTGAAAATAAAAATGAAAAAAGTGCATTAAATTACTTATTAGAACTATGCTTGGGGAAAATATGAATTATATTATGAAAAATTAACTCCTTTAAAAGTACCGTGGACACTTTTTCTATTGGAAATATGAATCTTCATTTATCATAGTAATAAACTACGTTGCCCCCAACTTTTGTTTATTGTAGTTTGATAGTCAAAGTAATTAATGAATCTTCTTTTTGACTATTTTTTGGATAAAGATTATGGAGGTCATAA
>JANTPZ010003327.1:0-27466 GCA_025593235.1 Vachellia pachyceras
GGACTAGGCTAAATGTCAATGTTGTACCATATGGTCAGAATGGTCCAGATGACTCTAGGAACCTCTTTGCAGATCTTAACCCATTCCAGATAAAAGGAGCAGGCAAGTTTGCTGCTGTACGTAACAAACCTGTGGAAAATAAAGCTCCTGAACTTCATGGTAGTAAAGAAAACAACTTTTCAGGTCGACCCCCAGTGCCTTTGATGTGGAAGAACCGGTATGCCTACAATGAAGTTCCCAGGAAACTTAATCGCAATCCTAATGAATATAACCCTTCTTCATTAGCTTCCAACGGTTCTTCTGTATCAGAAAAAAATGACGTCAATAACTCCAACTCATCATACTATGCAAATATTAATAGAGATAAAGATAGGAGCTTGATGCAAGTTATTGGTATGATATCAGCGTCTGGTTCTGGTGATCTGAACAATGCTGAAGATTTCAATGCTGAATGGAACAAAAGGAATGCGGAAACATCTCAAAACAACATAGTAGATGTTGTCAAAGAACAGGAAAACAATGAAATTGGATTTCATGACCAGAGAAAAAACAGTCATGACAGATTCATGGGGAGCAATTTGAAACTAAAAGAGCCCGAGAGTCCTAGTTCGTCAGTTGATTCCATCCCAAATAGGGTTGACCAAATCTTGGATGATGTAGATGTGGGCGAATGTGAAATTCCTTGGGAGGATCTGGTTCTTGGTGAAAGAATTGGTCTAGGTAATTTGAATAACCTGCTTTCATTTTCCTTTTGGAATGTTGTTGTTCAATGGGAGGTTGATGTGGTGCTGTTTAGTGTTAGAGGAGGTCATAACAGTTGCAAAACAACCATTTGTTAACCCATATTTACTGAGGTCACTTCACTTCTTATGTGATCATGTGACTTTCAAAATGATGATTTAGTTCTATTCATGCAAGAATGGTTGTAAGGTTGTGGTGAGCTCCAGTAACTCCTATTCACATAATTTTCCATGTATTACTTTGTAAGGATTTGAAGAATTTTTGTGGATCTTTTGTTGTGTAAGTTTTGTGTTTAGATTAACTGTTTATTCATGTATATTTTAATGCTCATATTTTCTTTTAATAGGTTCATATGGTGAGGTATATCATGCTGACTGGAATGGCACTGTGAGTATCATAATTGCTCTGTCAACTTGATCGGGAAGAATCTTGTTGTATATTGAATTGGGAAAGGATTAAGGGACATATTTTGAACGTTGGATATTCCATAAACTAAGATGGTTTGTCACTGTCAAATCTCAACCAGCCCTTGGCACCTCAATTGTTGTTTTTGCTTGCTACTATTTTCCTTTTCCTGTTGACACAAGTTTCAAGGACTGACTGAGTGTTTTGTTCACTCTATATTTCCTGCAAAATTAGCAATAGCTGCCATTAGAGTTCTGTTGCCTTTTCATGGATGTTTCATCAAATGCAAAATAAAATGGTCCCAAGAACTCACCCCCAACAATAAGGGAGGTGTTTGAGTGGTCTTGCTTGACCATTACATTCTCAGAGTCGTCTCATTTTGCTTTATTCCAAGACTTTTTACCAAAATGAAATTAATTATATTCTCTTATCTTCTGACTGACGATAGGTTAAACTTTCAGGAGGTTGCTGTGAAGAAGTTTTTGGATCAGGATTTTTCAGGTGCTGCCTTGGCTGAATTCAAAAGAGAAGTAAGCATTAAATTGGCTTTTTCTGCATTCAATCACTATTAATGATGATCTAAATGATAATTTCTTAGAAGAATCTAACCTATGGCAGCCTTCTGTAGAAATAAGGGTGGAGACTAATTAAAAATTGTTGTGATGGTGATAATGTACCGTTTACTCATTGCTCTCAACACGTCCTGAAGATTACATCCATAAAAGTAAGGAAAAGTTAAGTTGAACTGCATTGAAGTTCTGATGCCCAAGGCATTAATCAGTGGCTTCTGGTTGATCTGCTAACCATGCGATGAAATTTAATGTTCAACTGAAATGGTGGACTGGGCAAATGAATGGTCAATGTTTAAACTGTGATTGACAAATCATAAGAACATGACAAATAGTATTGTTATCCTTATTTTAATTAAGGCCAAAATGCTAATCCATTTTCTATTTGTATTCTGTAAGGTACGGATAATGCGGAGACTACGTCATCCTAATGTTGTTCTTTTCATGGGCGCTGTTACTCGACCTCCTAATCTCTCAATCATTACAGAGTTTCTTCCTAGGTAGGTTTGTCCACCATCTTTTCTTTTTTGCATTTCTCAAGGGTTTACACTGTCGTTATTGTATCATGAAGTTATGACCCTACTTGTCCCAACAAGGAAAAAGACCATAGTGACACTTTATTTTGCTCCAAAGGCACTTCATATCTGTGTTGGTCCCTAAAGTCTAGAAGGTTGTGGGAAAAAGTGAACAATTTTACCTGCTCTTTTCGCAAATATGGCTCTTTTGTTATTGACGTTGCACTTAACAGGGGAAGTTTGTACCGGATTCTTCACCGTCCTAATTGTCAGATTGATGAGAAACGCCGAATTAAGATGGCTCTGGATGTGGTATGAAATAATTTATTTCATCCTTTTTTACCAACATTGTCATTGGTCATCTTTCAAATTTTCGTTGCTGAGTTGCAGGCAAGGGGCATGAATTGCTTACATGCCAGCACACCCACAATTGTTCACCGTGATCTAAAGTCACCAAATCTTTTGGTTGATAAGAACTGGAATGTTAAGGTGTGTATTGAAACTTAATGCATCATCGATGTGCCTTTCAGTTTTTTCCCCCATTTATACCAATTCCCGAATTGTTTCTTTACCCGTTAAATAGATAGTTGTTAGTGGTGGACCCCCAGCTATTGAGCCGAGAGTGTTAAAGATTTGTGGGCGCAGTAAGAATCAGAGAGACATAGCCAAAGGATGTGGGGGCAGAAGTGACAATGGAGGAATTATCTGGCAATGGCTAAATTGCTTACAGGGACAAGGCGTTTCACAGGCCTTGTTCCTTGGGTGCCCCCTTTTGCCTTTGACAACACTATATAGCAATAGAATTCTTGTGAGCTTTAACTTTTGGGTGGTGGTCTGAGGGAATAGATGAAGAATTATCTTTCGAATTGAATGCTGGAGGAACCTTATTTCGTCTTCTGTTCTTCATGATCTTCCTACTGCAATCACCACAATCTGCTATATCTTATGCCCATTTTTCTTCTCGGAGAAGGATTTACTCTTCCATCCGTAAATAATACCATGAATTTACAAACTTTGTAGGTTTTATCTATGACACTTCCTATGCCATTCTTTCTTTCTTTCGGGCCTTTTTCTGGAATGGGGAATGATCGTATGCAGTCAGCAGTTTATCAAGGAATGTACTTTGACAGCCTGCTCTTTTATGGATCTGCAGGTTTGTGATTTTGGGTTGTCACGACTGAAGCACAACACATTTTTATCATCCAAGTCAACTGCTGGAACGGTGAGAATTTGAAACGATTCTGTAGTATTCTAGATGACCATTTATGAATCTGCATTCTTTATCTTCAACCCTGACTTTTTTCTTCAATGTTAGCCTGAATGGATGGCTCCTGAAGTTCTTCGCAATGAGCCCTCAAATGAGAAGTGAGTTGTTCTTTAACTAAACCCTTTATGATGTCTATTTCAGCTTTCAGTAAAACGTTTTATATCTACCTGGAAAAAAATGTTTTATATTTGATTTCTATTAACGATGCATCTGTCATCAGCTCCCAAATATTAACTGAGTCGCAAACAGGCTGTTTGGTGTGCACAATAGAATGAAATGAAAAGAACTTTTTTCTTTGAAATTATGATCTTATACTTGAGAAATGCCTTCAGTGTTTCTGGATTAAAATATAATAAATATTGCATATTCTCGTTTTGGTATATGAAAAAGGATATCCCAAATAACGATACCATCTATGGATTTCACCACCAATTCACATTAGATTTCCTCTGACTTGAGGCTTGGAAAAAATGGCTGCTGAAGGCTGTGACTGTATCCCAATGAACACGTGTAATTTTTTTTTTGAGTGAAATGATAGAGCTTTATTACCAACAAATACAGTACAGCGCAGCTACATAGAGCTGAAAGAAGAGAAAGAGAGCTTACAACGAACACGTGTAATTTTAAACGTACAGGTGTGACGTGTACAGTTTTGGAGTCATTCTATGGGAGCTTGCTACTCTAAAGTTGCCGTGGAGTGGGATGAATCCTATGCAAGTTGTGGGTGCTGTAGGTTTCCAAAATCGTCGATTAGAGATCCCCAAAGAAGTTGATCCTTTAGTTGCAAGAATTATCTGGGAATGTTGGCAACAGTAAGCGTAATCTGTTTTAAGTTGTATTTGTCGTAATGCTTTTGACAACATTTTTTTAGTTTTTTTTCAATATGAAGGCTAAATTTTCAGTTGATGAAAATTTCCTTTGCCCAGGGATCCGAATTCGCGACCCTCATTTGCACAGCTCACAGTTGCGCTAAAGCCCCTGCAGCGTCTAGTCATATCGTCTAATCAAGACCAGCCAGCTTCACCTTTGGCGCAGGAGATTTCTGTAAATTCTACCCCTTGAACTGTTCTATATTTCTCAAGTGTGGATAAGGAGGCTTTCTGCATAGTTTTATTTCTGTGAATATACATCAAAGGAGAAGAAAAAAGAGAAATGAAAATCACACCAAAGCTTGTACGGCAAATGTTTGTATTGAGTAACATAAGAATTGTGCTGCAGCTCAAACGATTGCAGAACCATTTTGTATAGATATCCTTAGTTTTACCAATTATCTCAAGTCGCTTATCAAGTGAGTTTGCTGTTATCTTCAACGTTTCGTTCAGTGCAGTAGATAACGTCCGATGATTTTCAAGTTATACCATGACCTCATGAGTAACAACGAACTCTTCCAATGATTCCTTGTCTTCCAACCAGAGAAAAAGAGGGACCCCCGGGCAGCGGAAGCTAAATTTTGTTGAAGAGATTAAAATAATAAATTTACCATTTGCAACATTTATTTATGTATATAATGAGATTGTATATGAATTTATACGGTGAAAAATATAAATAATTTTAGCTAGTGTATTCAGATTTTTTAATCAAAAGTCAAATAACTCTTCAAAGACTAATTAGGATTACATTTTCCTCGCGGAATTGGCATGTAAGCAGGAAAGAGTTGACAGCAATAAACATGAAAGAACTCTAAACCACAAAGCAATACTGTCCTTGGTAGAGAAGTATTTATACACAAGTCGAGATTAATATGTTGAGGAGATCATCTCGTTTTACGGAAAAATACTATTAAACGTGCATTTAACTTTTAGAAACGTTCCAAACAAATCCACTGCAGAACTCTAAAACACATGACAGTCCAATAACTAAACAAGATTGGTAGATAGAACAAGAGTCAAAGGCGTTTGTAGTAAAGATAATTATAAAAGGGAGTGTAAGCAGATACAAGAGCACTGCTATAACTGTACGGCCCGTTCATTCTTTAATCATCATGAATTCATCATTAATGATTGATGGTTATCAGTAGATAGAAGACTATAGATGACAATATCCCTGAGGTTGCCCTTAAGATAAGTGTACTTCCTGAGCAGGCCTTCTCTTTGGAACCCAACCTTTTCCAATACCCTCTGAGAAGCCTTATTCTCTGCCACAGTGAGGGCTTGTAGCCTTTGCAAGTGAGGCAAATCCTTGAACACTTGTGACACAGCCATCTTCACTGCGTTTGTGGCAATCCCCTGACCCCAGTACTTGGCTCCTATGGCATACCCGATATCTGCCTTGCACCTTTCATCGCCTGACCATGGAAACACCGAAACGAAGCCGATCGAACGGTCATCGACGCATATTGAGCGTCGCCATGGATGAGGTATGCAAACATCTCTGATGAAAGCCAATGCCTCTTCCTTAGAACCAAAAGTCTTCCATCGCAGATTCTGAGTCACTTGATCGTCTCCTGCCCATAACAAGAAGTCGTCGGCGTCGGTCAACTTGAACGGCCGCAGCGAGATCCTTGACACATCAATTGCCATATTGCTCCGACATGTCTCCATTATTGCCGTGCATATTTTATACAGCCAAGATTTTTCGGAATTTTATACCAAATGGTCGCTGGTTGGTCAAATACCAGAGGTACGAAACTTCCTATCCCCTGCTCATGAAAGAGCCGTATGATTAATCATTCGAGTCAAAAAGCAACTGCTTCGCCGTGGCTTGGACGGCACATATAGATATATAAAATTAACATTAGTTAGGGCTGACAACTAGTTAAATTTTATTCTAGCTGCGATCGACTGCAATGAGTTAAATTTCTTATAATTCGTGCTTAAAGTTGCAAATCACCAAGTGAAACTAGCTTTCCTTCCATTTATACTGGACCTTGAGAATGCGTTGGAGAAGTATTTTTACATAAATAAAGTTAATATGTGAAGTAGATTATTTTATTTTACTGAAAAATACTGTTGAACAGATTTTTTGAGAGTTCAAAAGCGTTGCTAAACATGTCAACGCTTTAGATTCTCCATAGAAACTGACACATGCGCTTGACAATGGAGTGGACAGCCCCGGTAAGAGTCGTTGTCCTGCAGCACATAATTTTTTTTTTTATCGTAAACTGACTAGATCACTTGAACACTACTGAGCATGCAAACAACTTTCAAAAGCACCATACCCTACTGCATGGGAAGATAATCAACTTACAAAGTTATAGCATGCAACCCAGACATAACTATTATGATCTAAAATGTGTTGGAGATATAATATGTGATTTTACTTAGTTAAATTCGTTAAGATCATTAGTTAAATAAATTCTATAAATATAGGATCTTACCATTGTGATTAATGTGAAAGGATGTGGCGTACTTAGCAATGTAAAAAGAGAAGATAATGTAGAAGGTTAACAAGAATTTTCTTCAATGAGCTCAATAAAAGTTTGGGTCTGATAATTAGGGGTGAGTAAGGGGCGTACAGTATTACCTGTGGTATAACTCGTGACCTGCCCATTTATAGTATATGGTAGGGGGCATCTCGTGACTGCCCATGGTTCAACCTGTTTTAACCTGTGCAACGAGGGGGTCAAAATGGGCGCGTGGAAGCGGGGGTTGTGGGGAATGCTACAATTTTTTGGCAAAAAAATGAAGAGAAGAAGAAATCCACCCATTTCGTTTGATTTGCAGCATTACAGACAAGGAAACAATGTTGTGTATTTATTTCAGTGAGAAAGAGAAATTAAAACTTTCAAAACCAGTGAATCAAAACCAGATCAGGTCGACGGCCCGTGGTGGGCTAGGGTGATGTTATGAGTTGCGATAAGTGGTGGGTTGGTGGTGAGTGCAACGCTTGGGGGATGGGGTTGCACACTTGTGACCTACGACGGTGAGTGGGGACTAGGGAGAGACTTGCGACTACATCCTGCATGAAGGCGTGGAGTTCTAATGGTGCGAACTGAGGGTGGTTTTCACCGAGGAGGGAGGAGGTGGGGACTAGAGTACTGGACTGTGGGAGTGGGGGCTGCGTGAGGAGTGGAGGAATGTTAGCCTGAAACTCTCTAGAAGGGGGATTGGAGCTTGGGGGAGTCACTGACAATGAGAGAGGGTGGAAAATAATATACATACACTAATACCCATAAGTACGTTCAACAGTGTTTTTCCGCAAAACGAGACAATCTCCTCCACATATTTGCCTCGACTTATGTGAATAAGCCCATAAGTACTTCTCCACCGCTTTGCCAAACGGATCCAATAGTCGGGTGAACCATGTCCCTCGCAGTTCACAAAGAACTATACCCGTCTTGGATTTGCCCATCATGATTTCCAATTGGGTAGATGTAAACAAATTTAAAGCGAAGAGGGCGGAATGTGTTTTTTTTTCTCACCCCTACTAGAAATATTGTTTTCTACCACGAATTGTTGGCTCCAAGAAGGGGACAACAGCGTTTGATGAGGCTTCAGAATCAGTTTCTTGGCTTCCTGGAGAATATCGTGTCACATCCAGATTTCTTGATTTCGATCATCATGTCGATTACCGGTGATTTCTGCATCTACTACGTGCGTCTCTTCTTAATTCACCTTTCTAGTGATAGGCATCATTCTTCTAGTAGTGTGATTTTTCCATGGCTTCTCCGGCCTCCGACACAATTGTGACTTCCTCTTCCTTGGTGAGTTCAGCGAAAACGTTGACCTTTCCCTCCAAAATCTGTTCATCCTCTCATTGATATCATTCATCCTCTTTATTTACATCCCTTTGATACACAAATCCCAAAGCCGGTTTCTTAGGTTTTAATCGGATTAGACAGCTATGGGTGCCATTGATGAGGTCTTTGCCACTGTCCCTCCACTTAAAATTTTCCAACTATGGGTTCTTTTCTTGGGATGTAAATATCCTTGAAAGAGACTCTAATGATCCTTTCTTACTCCCCAATGGTGTTTAGGGTGGTTGGCACTGAATATCTCGAAGAGATCAACAAGGCTCGCCGTGATCTTTACGCCCGCCAGTAAGAATTGCACTCCAAGGACTAAAAGTACATTTTTAAACTCAAATTATCATATTAAAACATGGCATAAACTTAAAAAGATCAAATGCATAGTTTAGCAAGTATATTTTATTCTGCGGCGTAAGAATGAAAACATGACGAGTATAAAAATGAAAATTAGTGAGGATTCTGTTTGCGCCCTAACGAGGACCTCAGGCGAACTGACCAGGAGGTATAGCAACAAAATATCATTAAGCACTCCCCTCCCGGGGGTTTTTTAAAGTGAGAGTGAGAGTGGAGAGAAGGGAACTGGCAATTAACAAAATCGCTTTCCGTCAATTCATAACCGCCAATGTGCACTTCAAAAAATTAGAAAATAAGTGTCAGCATCTCAAGTAAGGAATGATCCCATCGTAGCATCAGTTTCCTGCGAGCGTGCTGGCAGTGCGCATCCAGCAGTTTGTCCAACTGAATCGATAAATCCAGAGTACCAGTGCATACTGATTCTAGTATTTTGAGATCATAACAACCAGAACCTGGAGTCTCGCCCCTTCTATTGTTCAATAGGTGACTTCTCAATTACTTCAATCCTTTCCACAGCACCTTCATCAATAAAGAAATACAGACAAGTATGAGCTGATCATCCTGAAAATCTATATACATTGAAATATTTAATCAAGTCCAACAGAGAGTTAATCTTTGAATAGAAAATTGAACTGAATAATTTTTTTGGGTGGAGGATTCAGATTTTATTAACCATGTCTGTTTTTATTACCTTTGTAATTTGATTAAGATCTTTACTATCTACCATTAGATGACGGATTTTAAACAAGTACATATTCTTTTCTTTTTGGCCAGCTCTAAAGTGCATATATTCGAAAACCAAATTCATCGTATTTTCATTAAGATGACACACGAGATACCACAAAACTAGGGTCCCACAAATAATATGAATACAAATACCGCAAGGAAGCAAGGGGGGAACATCGGGTAGCAAAATTATACAATTAGAACAGAAAGAAAGACGCTCAAAATTGTATCATTAGCTCAATCAGTCTTCAATTTTGTGAGAACTCAGATATATGTAAATTTGAATTTCATAATAGGGCCGATTACCGTTTGTATCTCTTCTTGGAACCACATGGACAGAGCGCATTCCTACTAACTTGTCCACTTTTGGCCAAATTAGACCTAGCCAAATCCAAAGGACTTGAACCCACCAGCTTTTGCACCTGCAGAACATAAGATGCATATTTGGATATGCTCAAAATCAGCATCAATACTAGCACCAGGAGAATCATCAATCATCTACAAATTTTTTTCTTTAAATTTTGAGTATGGGGCTGTAGCAAACTGCAAGTTATACAACCTCAGCAATGCTTTTTGGCATTGGTTTTCCTTCTTCCTTGAGCCTCTCTATCTTCTTTTGTGCTTCTTTAGCCCAAGTAAACTTTGAAAGTGCATTTTCTACATCAGAAATTGTGCAACTACAACGCTTTGCTGCTTCTTGTTTTTGAACAGTCTGGAGATTCTGAAAGTGAGAAATAAATAATAATAAGGTTACAGTTAGATTCAGTAAAATTGTCATCAAATATAGATAAATAAACAATCAATACAGAAATTCATCGAGAACATAAACTTCAATCATATAAGACAATTAGATAATGCCAAATGCTCAAAAGGATGTTTGGAGCGAGGAACATTTTGGGCCGCAAGTAACTGGTGCACTCCAAAAAAGTTTTAGACAATGAATTTCATACGTTACTATGGCTGTTTTCCTAAAGGGTTAACATCAGTTAGCGGATTTTCTATTCCATCTTAGTGCATTCCAGATTCAAAAAAAAAAAGAACAACGAGTTTACCAGGCACCTACTAAGATGACTGACGTGAGAGATCCAAGAGAAAATTTCAGATTGAAAGCATAGTCTCCGATTAATAGAGGGAGCGCTTAAAGTATAAGCGTTGGCTCATAGGCTGATGGTTCCGACAAAATATACAGGAACGAAGAAGAAGGCGTCACGACCGAGGAACAAAAAAAGGAAGCAGAGAAATAACCTCTCCAGTGGGGTCAAAACCTGCTAAACATCGAATTATCGCTTCCTGTTTCTCGAATGCATCAGCAAAGGTCGCTTCACTGCTTCGACCAATTACATACTGCTTGAACGCCCCCACTCTTCTTGCTTTCTTCATTTCATCCGCAAATCCTTCAGAAAATGGGAAACATAAAGTTGAAAGAAAGATTTGTATTAAGAAAATGCGATTATGAATTACGTAAGATAGCTAAATGCCAGAGCCTAAATGGTAGGAGGGAAATGGAACTCACGGAGGAGTGTGAACGAATCGGAGCTGATTTCGAGTTCGTTGGAATCGGAAGTGGTCTTTTTGCCGGTGAAGACGCCCTTAACCTTCTCCACCCAGGAGGCATGGACCTGCGCTGTGGAGAAAATTGAGCGGCACTGTAAGATGCGAACTCCAGCCATCCTTGATTCTGCGGCTACGCAGATTTCCTTCGATCTTGCGTTTTCTCGTTCTCCTGTTTGATGTTGGATTTTCAATCAGACAACGGCGTCGTTTATTTGCGCCAACAAATGGCACACACTTGCTCCATTTTTTGTCCTGAGCTTTACAAACTTCAGGAGGATTTTTTCCGACAAACGATCATCTCCACTACTTACTACTTAAAAAGTAGTAGAGATCTCTACTGCACATTCAACAGTTCTAATAGAAGAACGGTCCTGTTATTTTAGTGTTATCGGTTCATGTGCATCTAATTCTCACTTCTAAAAGCAAAAGAACTTGAGTTTCAATTATAAAATGCACATGTTAAACAAATGAGAGCCGTTGAATGTGCAGTGGAAATCTCCATTACTTTTTGAACAGTGAAGAGGATCCTTTCCCTTATCCCCGATGTACGTGAATCCGTGAACGATTTCACGGATTCCAAAATAAATACATAAAATTTTTTTATTTCAGTTTATGTGTAATATAATTAAGTATCACTTCTCAAATACACGCATGCAAAGTAAAAAAGACGGTTAAAGTAATAACGATGCCAACAGGCTGCTGAGGGGTATTTGATTAGAGAAGCACGAAATGGAAGGGAAAATCACCTATCCCGATTTAAAATTTTAAATGGAATGGTACTAAATTTTAAAACAATTTTATCTATAATTTTTTTATTATTTCATTAATGTCTTAAGGAAAAATATTATTATAATTAAAAATTATTGTAATAAAAAATATTATTATAAAATTGATTAAAAATAAAAATTATATAATCATAATCAAAACTATATTACTGTTAAATTAATTAAAAATATATAATAAATAATGAAAAATATAATTACAAATAAACATAGTATTCCATTTTTAAAATATAATTTTATTCATTTAAAATAAAATATTAATGCATTGATTAGAGTTAATGTATAAATTATACGAAATATAAATTAAGATGTAAATGTAAGATAACAAATTACTGCCACTCTTTCCCTCTTTCCTTCTCACAATCAAATTAAAGATCATTGAAAATAGAGAAAATTAATCTTTTAAACCTCAAACTATTGATTTAGTTATAACCGCAAAAAAAAAAAAACTATAACTTGGATGACTCTATAGATGGTAAGTTAATTTCTTTTTTGCCATTTTGGACGATTTTATAGATGGTAAAGATAGTAATATAAAAATGAATAGATAAGTAATTGAGTTATAAGTGAGTTTAACTTTTAAAGATAATGCATTTATTCTGTCAAAAATAAGTTATTTGCTTAGAATGCATTTTGAAAAAAAGAGTTGTCAAACAATAGAGTCTGCAAGCTAATAGACTTTTTGGTCTAAAATGCAGAAGCTATTGCCAAACACGTACTTTATCATTCTCTCCCTTCTTTCCCTACCATTTACCCCTTCAACCCAAACACACCCTAAGGGCTTATTTGGTTTGATGGTAGATTAGGGAAAGGGAAGGAAAATGATCTCCTCCCTCGTGTGGTTTGAAGTTTTAGGGGGGAGGGGAGCCAATTTTTTTTTTTGCACAGTTCAATACTGTATTAAAGAAAAGAAGCCTTTGAAAAAAGTTATGTTATTATATCTAAACCACCTAATTAAATTTTCAACGCAGAGGTGATAAGTAAAAGGTTAGTGGAGAGAATTCATTTCTACTTTGGGGAGACTTGGGGCTGCTTGATGCTCTCAATTTTAGAGAATGGGGATACAGACACATTTAGATCGAAAGTGATTCCCTTGTTCTGGTTAAGGCTGTGAACGAAGGAAGCACTGAGCTGAGCAGTCATTCCACATTAAAGATGCAAATCAAGGATTAGACTACAAGCCGACTAGGATCTGAAAACCAGACAAGCGCTGTGAGAGGCCGAGAGGGTAAGCATTGATGTCTCTGGACCACGTTTTGCTGGGGGCCGTTTATGCGTTTAGCTGGCAAAAAGCAATCCACCCCCAAGGGGTGGGAAATTCCCCTCCGAACAGAGCCTCACATTGTCACACAACAGAGATTGCTCCACTTGTGTGGCCCTTCTTTGAGGATACTGCGTTCAATTGGAGACCTAGTAGCTCATTGATGGTTTTGATTTGTTTACTTAATTTCTTTAAGCCAGTTGGCCCACTTCGTCACCCCAAATATAGTGGGTGAAAGCAGAACTTAGAATAGAAGCATTACCCTCCTAATTGGTTAGAGTGCTAATAAAAAATATGAGCTTTTTCATTCCATCAGATTCTTCAAATCTGATTTGAGTGGGTGGGATCTTTTTTTATGACAAAACTTATTTTAATGCGTGTAAAATCTAAAATACAATTAATCTCTTAACTATCATATTTTCAAATAATGATTTTTATTAAAAAATTGCTAATTTAAAAAAAATAGATACAATCCATTCTGAATGATACAAATGTATAGAGTTGGGGAACTCATCACTTTAATGATCATTCTTACTGGTCCATTACCCTCACTGAGAAAAGTTAACAGCTTCATTTCATTCCATGTCACTACATTACAAGATTTAGAATAACAACAATCAGTTGCAAAGTATAATGAAAGCTAAATTACATCTTTTACAATCTCAAAATAGAGTTAACAAATTAAAAAACAAAGCAAAACAAAAAGCTAGCCTTTCTAGCATATCACATTAACTTGTAACTCAAGCCTCCCTGCTTTCTGTAGAGTTTTCGTCAAAATCACGATGATCATTCTCTACCTAGATGCGTGCAGAACAGTTAATTTGCCTGCACAATTAGATGTGCCAATGACCAAAAGACATGTCAACTCTTACCACCCCTGTAAACGTATCATTTACTTGTCCGATAAATGGCATTCAGAGCAAAGGCACGAGTGCACTTAGGCCATTGGGAGCTGTTTCTTTAGCTTCTATAACAATTAAGCCTTTGAGCGCCTAAATTCAAACCATATCTCATAGTGATTAAATAGCAGACTATCATGAGTATGCTTCCCAATATACTCAAGCCCCAAACTTGTGAGCCTCTTTGTGCATTCATCTCCCCCTAGCCGTGAACAGAACTTTATATTATGTGATATAAAGATTCGTCCTTCATAAAGTTTCAATCTGGTAGCTAATCTCTCCAGCCCAACCCAAACAAGCTTATCAGGCATATGGAGAAATACCGCACTAGCATATATCAAATCATACATGACTCCAGAGCCAAACTTGCTGAAATCCATGTTCTCCCCCTTCACAATCAAAGGGCGTTTAAACAAGAGGCCTTGAGAGGGAAGCTCATACCTAAATGCAGCCATAAGGGAGAGCTCATCCCTTTCAAGACAATGAAAATGTTCTGGATTTAAGAATCGAATAAAATGCAAGCCAACTCGGAGAGTACCACAACCAATCTCTAAGACACGGGAGTCTGGTTTGAGTTGAGCGGACTGAGCAAGAAATTCAAACACATCTCTTCCACCTGCCCAGGGTTCACCATAGTTGCTGTGGTGCTCTTCAACCAGGAGTTCCCCCGGGCAAGGCAGTGCAGTATGGTTATCTGATTCAGGCCCCTCATAGTGTGATATGCCCTTAAATCTGTAAACAGCAGAAATACCATATAATTCATAACAAACAGATTGAACTTAAAAATATTCATAACAAACAAATTGAACTTAAAAAATTCCAACCAAACGGATCGCTGTGCACACATTACCCAAGAAAAAAAAATATTGTCTCAAACTAAATTGACACAGCATAGAGGTTTGAAGTACCTGCTGTGTGGTATTTAATTTGAACAAATCCTACCGTTATTAAAAATCTACATCTTCGAGTGCAGGCAAATTCAACAAAATCATGCAGCCTAAACTCAGTCAAAAGCTCAGCACATCGGCATAAGCAAAAGTTTCCTAAAACTCCCACTTCCATTCCCTTCCTTAAGTATCTCAAGCCTTGCTGTGTCATGCTTGTTTACGATGTATTCATTAAATTGATTTAGTTAAGCCTTGATCTCGATTTCTAACCTATTTGAATTTTGTTGCAGTTCTCGCAAGCTAGAGTTTCAGTTAAAATATAGGTATGAGAAACCACCGTTGTAGATAACTAATAATGGGAATATGTAGCTAAAGACCAAAGAAGCGCTCATGAATAGAGAGATATCTCGGACCTAAGTTAAAGTTCGTTTCAGACAAGGACAGGGCAGCTATCGTAAATAAAAAAACGCGAAAACTATACCCAGTAAATGGATAAGAAAGGGATCACCGGGTCTTACTGTCTAATATCCTCGAGTTGCTGAGCCCTAGTACGAGGGTTAATGCCCTTGCGGAGCACATTGTCATGCATATGAAGCCCGTTCAATTGGATCTGATGTTTTACCCACTCTACGTCATCCTTCGTCGTCGAAAGGGGAATGTTTCTGCTACCAGACCCAACGATATCATTACGAAGACCGTTGCCGCTGGAAATAACTGTGTTAGCAGCTGAAGGGCAGGAACAAGAAGAGAGAGTTGACAAGAGGAAGAAGAGGAAAATAGCGGCCACTGCGGCAGAGAGAACCAGGGTCGGCACCGTTACCACTACGCCCTTCGACGCTGCCGGCGACGATGAGAGTGCCATCTTATCTCGTTCTCGATGCCTGCGGAAGGCAGACTCTAGATCAGGGTCGGTGATGGATCTTCCCGGTTGCGGTTAGGAATCGTGGTAAGAGTTTTGTCGGTGATGAACCAACGACAGCGTTTCGAGGCTGAGAGCCATCTTATTATAGTTTTTTTGCCAACTTGATTCCTGTAATTTTCCTCGAGCGAGTAATTAGAAATATTGTGAGCGTTTGAGAATATGATAGAGAAGTATTTTTACAAAAGTCGAGATAAATATATGAAGGAAATTATCTCTTTTTATAAAAAAATACGGTTGAACATATTTTTAGAAAATAAATAAATTTTTTTAAAGAAACACATTGCTCATGTTAAAAGGTGAACTTCGGTCGAGCTTACACCAGCGTTATCCTCTTTTTTAGTTTGATTTAGTCCTTTTTCTTTTTTTTCATCAAAGTCTGAGTTAGTCTTTGAGTGATTGATTTAAGATGTTTTATGCTTACGGAGTTTTGCTGGGAGGAAATTAGGTTAAACCTATTTTTAAAAGTGATGATTTTAATTCTTAAGATTTACTTTGTTTAAAAGTGCGAGTTCCTAAAATTTTAAAAGGTTTAAACTAGATGATAATACCGTTAATTTAGTTAATGTGCCATCGACTCCGTTAATCATGGTAAAATGAGCTATTAACTACAAAGAATATGGAGATAATTCTTATATGATATGTACATATAGTTTCAATAACTTGAATGTTTAACGACATTTAATTAGCATAGTTAAGTGTATGGATAAAAATCAAATTCCATTCAAAGTATAGGGATAAAAACTAAAATTGGTCAA
The DNA here is from genome assembly GCA_025593235.1 of Vachellia pachyceras. NCBI lineage: Eukaryota > Viridiplantae > Streptophyta > Magnoliopsida > Fabales > Fabaceae > Vachellia > Vachellia pachyceras. The sequence continues at coordinate 16,325 of JANTPZ010003327.1, forward strand.
AAGTGTAGGGATATTTTAAAACTATAGAGATTGACAGTTTTAGATAGAGTAAATTTAAAAAACTAAAAGTCGCAACTTTTAAACTTCAAGTACCAAAACCTAAATCGGAGTAAATACTAAGGTTTGGTCTCATAACAAAGACCAAAAGTATGAACTTGTGCTGATTTCTTTCAATTGTTTTGTAATCAACCTCTATCACCTCAAAGACTTCCTAATCTATATATTAAAGGGTGTGCAAAATTCAAGTAAGCCGGTATGGTTCAATCCATACCGGCAATGTACATATGACATTAAGAGTGGATTAGAGAGAATGATAAAGGCCATATCCATTAAGATAATTATACATAAAAATTATTCTGTTTTCCTTTTGATAAAGTAACATGAAAAGATGATTTTGATTGGGCGAATGATGAGCAAAATACCTTTATCCTTTAAAAAAAAACGATGGTACCATAAACAAATTTTAGATGCAAAAATACTTATAAGCTCCGTTTGGTAACCCGTTGGCACAACGTGTGCGCTTACCGAGATACTTTTCCTTTCACATAAACTACCTCCGAATCTGTGTCCGTTTTCCCCACGGGCTATCCAAACGGAACCATAATGATTCTAATTCTAAAAGGGTGCTAAAACACCATCATCGTTGACTGTTTAAAGAGAACATTTTGACCAAAAAAAAAACTGACGTTGTTGCATGTGTGGCATAATACTATCTTACCTGGGCAAAAAAGAATATAACGATTATAAAATTTCATCCTCTCCTTTTCGATCATCGCCTATCTCTGCCTATCTTCTCCTTAACTGCATTTAGATCAACTCCCCCTCTAAAACTAAGCTTCTTAAATGTCCTGTACTTCGGTTGTCCACATGCGACATTTGCTTCAACTAACATCCGTCGTGAGCTTCAGGCCATTGGATCAAACAAACTTTGTTCAACAGTTGTTGCAGAGGGGACGAGATGGAGAAGATGAAGGTTTGGTGCATCGTTTGAGGAATAAGCGAAGGAAACCAAAGCCATTATTCTTTCACTGTCGCTTGGGGGGATGCTTTGGATCATGCTGGTGGATTTGGTTTTAAAAAAAAAGATCTCAACGATGAAGATGAAGCTTGGCGGTCAACGTTGCTGCTGGTGCACTAGGTTGAGCTGGACGTCGACGACGATAGGGCAGAGGTAGAAGAAGACTTCGTGAAAACTGAAAGGGAAGATAGATGGGTGTTTGACAAATTTAACAGTAACAGTATTTTAGAATCCATTTAGAATTATTTAAGGTATTTTTGCATTCAAAATTTGTTGCTATTTTTAGAAAAGATGAAGGTTGTTTTTGCACCTTTATCCATTTTGATAAATGAATTCATTTGGAAAATAATTTTTATCAAAAAATTTTAAATAAAATTACTTCTGCTTCAAACTTGCAGCAACGATCTCCTTTGAGGCCAAATTTTTTTTAACGATTTCCCGTTTTCCACTCTGTACTTTTTCCTTGACGTGCAAGGACGATATTGCCCTCGATTAAAAAAAAACACGAACCCAGTCAAAGGACCTGCCGCAATAAAATCGAAGCCCAATTTCCACTCATTTCTCTCCTCGGAAAGGCCTCCGTCTATCATTTAAACTTTGACAGCGGGAGGAAACAAGCGGAAGGAAGCTTCGAATTCTGACTGATTGAGGTCAGGACTTCACCATTTTCGCTACCTTTGCATCTCCTCTTTCTTTAACGGTTAACTCGATTTAAATTCTTATTTTTTAATCTCCTATTCCAAAATAACTGTCTGCATCTTACAATACGGTTCGTTATGTTCCCGTGCGCCTTGAATGCTTGCCCGATGATCGGGTTAGTAAATTTTGGTGTCAGCCCTTTTCAGGCCTGTTTATTTTTTTTCCGTTCATCAGAATGTTTTGAGGTATTCGATTACTTTGTAGGGTTCAATTTGCTGTCTCTTCTAGGTTTATTTTGATGATTGTGGTTTTTGCTTAATTCACTTTTGGCCCCCTCAATAAACTCGATATGCTATATGCATTCTTTGCTTGATTATTCCGGCATTGTGGAACGAATTGGTTTGGTTTGATGCTATCCTCTGCGGCCCTCATGGATAATCGTATGATCTGGATTTAAGCTGATTATGAGATCATAGGTTGCGCCTCATTCTTTCATTTTCATATGATTCTTACTTTCAAGAGAGGCTATAGTCCTCATCAGTGGAAGTTCTGTCTCTGTTACTTTGAAATGCCCCTTATTTTCCTTTTTTTCCTTCTGATAAATTATTTGGACTTTTGAACAGTATGTCAACATTAAATTATTGTTAATATATTTTAATTTTTCACCTTCACTTTATATTGGTGAAGACTGAAGTGGGTTGTTTTTCAAATGTTTGAAATTGGTGAAGACTGAAGTTGGGTTGTTTTTCTGATGTTTGAAATTTAAGTGATGGACGAATAACACCATTTGATCTTGTATGCCTCCGTTATTTTATTGACACTTTGGGAATAATGTACTGTCATAGTTGCAGCAATGCATCGTGTTGGTAGTGCGGGGAACACAAACAATTCAAGTCGGCCTCGTAAAGAGAAAAGATTAACATACGTTTTGAGTGATTCTGACGACACAAAGGTGAATTCATCATTTCTTTTTCTTTTTTCTTACAGCCAAACATCTAAATGTCACGGTTGTTTCTTGTAATTTGCGCTGTTTACAACCGCAAGGCTGCCAATTCCTTGGGACTGATTAGGTTGTTCGTGGAAGTAATATATGCACGTCTTTTGGGTAGTTGAATGAAAATGAAATCTCTCTATTGTTTAATAGCATCCATCTGTCATATGTATATTTGCCCTCCTCCTTAATATTTAACCCTACCTCCCTTTTACTAGGCATTTGGTATTTCCCTTCAGGTGCTTTTTTATTCATCCCTAAAAAATTTTGGTCAGAAAGCCATTTAAATTTTGTCCAAGTTGCTCTCCTTCTTTCTTTGAAATTTATTCCTTTTCTACAGCATTGTGCAGGCATAAATTGTTTGGCCGTCCTCAAGTCTTCAGCTTCTAACGGGCCTGATTATCTTTTCTCTGGGAGCCGCGATGGCACATTAAAACGATGGGCACTGGCTGAGGATGCTGCAACATGCTCTGCTACCTTTGAGTCTCATGTTGACTGGGTAACCTCTTCGTTTATTGAATTTCTCCCTGCTTCATTTGTTTGGTTGCAGATGGATTTGTCAGTCATAGGGAGACATCGGGTTTGTTTGGATAGCCCGTTGGGAGAACGGACACAGATTCCGAGGTAAATATGTAAGAGGAATTTTGTCTCGGTAAGCCGGAATGGATTTTGGTTGCCCAAACGGGCTAACCAAACAAGCCTATCATTGTTTAATTATTCATCTAGTGGATTTTGTTGAACGGGTAACTAAGAGCTTTTATGTTAATTAGGGCATTTTTTTAAAGTTAAATTAAATGTCCAACCTTGATTGTTAGGTCCAAAATCGTGAGGTGGGGAAATTGTAAGCTATGCAATGAACTAAATATTTCTCATTCATGGGACTGTAACTTGTAATATGTGGAACAGTGATGAACCCAGAAAAATTAGTTAGCGGGGGAGAATTTTGTGCCTAATATAGATAGTAATATTTTATGGTAATATGGTTTTAAATTTTTATTAAATTGATGTAAAAATTATTAAAATTAATTACTAAAGAGACAATATATTTTTACAATCAATATAATAGAAAATAATTATTTTAAATATATGGGATTAAACATAATTTTTCTTGGGTGGGGACAAGTGAAATTTTTTAGAGAGGGCTGGCAAAATTTTTATGGGGTCATGTGTAATTTTTCTTCTCATGAGTAACATCTATATATAATATTAGCTCTTTGTTAGTGGGAGCAAATGCCCCAGATAGGGATGTATGTAGATCTTCCTTGAAGCATAACTTGTAAGTGATATATGATTATGATGATTATTAAATTTCTTCAGTCTTCATTTGCAATGGAGGCTGAAAATTGCTGTGTTGACATACAATTATTATTTATTTTGCATTTTGTTAGAAACACTTAGTTGCAATTTTTAACTATTGTTAGTCTCTTTCGTGGCATTAGAATCCATAATGAGGTAGAAATATGAAGACCGGAATAGATCAAAAGGGCATTTTACAGACCTTAACTTCTCTTGTACTAAAACTTTAAATCACATTGAAATTTGATTGACTATTGACACTTTGGGTGATCCCAGCCTGGGGCATATTTTATGGGCATTGAATGCTTAAACTTCTCACATGCTCATCTTTTCATCATGCTGCTATTTCTTCTTTAGAAAAGCTTAATCTTTTGAAGTGTCTCTTGGCTAAGCTCACCCTGTCTACTTATACTGTGTTACACAGAAATTTGAGGAGCTTGTTTCTTTCAATGTGGCCAATCCTTCATGTTCAATTTTAAATGTACATCAATGGGGAAGGGAATTAATGTTGGTTTCATTCCGGTGTAACATGAAGCCCATGCACAATCCGTAATTCATGCATGAGTTGTCTGGAATATGATTAAGTTGATTTTACTTCTGCAGGTGAATGATGCTGTTATTGTGGGTGATAAAACGCTTGTTTCTTGTTCTTCAGACACAACCCTTAAGGTTTGTCAAACCTTAATTATTTCATTCTCGAATAAATTCTATTCTTCTTCCGTGCTGCCGTTAAAATCTTCACTTTTCCCCTTTCCTCCGGTGTACCAGACGTGGAATGTCTTATCTGATGGAGCTTGTGCTAAGACTCTCAGCCAACATTCTGATTATGTTACTTGCCTTGCGGCTGCAGAAAAAAATGTAATGTATCCAAACTTTCTGCTCCATATCCAATTATTAACTACAATGAAAGAGTAAGAAGGTTCATGTTTTATATAATTCATGTCAAATCTGAAATGTAACTTTTCTTGTTGAATCTTATAGATAGTTTTGATTGAAAAATGTTTTTATCTTTATCAAATTCATTTTCTAATATTTTTTTAGTGTTTTGCATTTTAGAGCGATATTGTTGCCTCTGGTGGCCTGGGTGGGGAGGTTTTTATTTGGAATCTTGAAGCATCAGTTAGCCCAATGTCAAAATTCCATGAAGCTATGGATGATGATTGTTCAAATGGTGTCAATGGTTCTAGCAACTCCCTAATAATGACAGGCTTGCATACCATCAGCTCAAACAACAATCTTTCCGCACCCACTAGTCAGTGTCATGGGTATATTCCAATTGCTGCCAAAGGCCATAAAGAGTCTGTTTATGCATTAGCAATGAATGAAGGTGGAACACTTCTTGTCTCTGGTGGCACAGAAAAGGTACAATATGGCATTGATTTTCATTTCCATGCTCTAACTTGGTAAGGTCTCTTTTAAGTTATTGCCTTTGGAATTAAAAGCAGTGCTGCAATGGTTTTATTGAACCTACTACCATAGCTTAAATTTCATTAGCTAGCTTGCATGTTATTGTCATTGATCTTATGAATGTGCTTTATTAATGCTTTCCTTTTTCCTCTAGGTTGTGCGTGTTTGGGACCCAAGATCTGGATCAAAGACTATGAAGTTAAGGGGGCATACAGATAACATTAGGGCCCTACTCTTGGATTCTACTGGCAGGTTTGTTTGGTGGAAATTTAGGATTGAATTTGCAGCTTACATTAACAACTAATGCCTATTTCCTTTCCATTGCATGCCAAATATTCCTTCTACTGTTGAGAAGTAGTTTTTACAAATGGTTGAGATGGCAACTTGCAGGATTGAATTTGCAGCTTACATTAACAACTAATGCCTATTTCCTTTCCCTTGCATGCCAAATATTCCTTCTACTGTTGAGAAGTAGTTTTTACAAATGGTTGAGATGGGAACTTGCTCTTGTCTTATTATCTGCACATTAAAATTTCCTTCATTTTGTTGGTTCTTACAAGATACAGATAAATATGACTTAAATGACATTATATCCATTAGGCAATTTGGCATCAGATTGCTTTTTGTGGTTCAGTAATGCAGAAGAAAAGAATGAATTTGTTCATCTTTGTTGTATGCATGATAACACTTCATCTTTGGTTGTATAAATTTTCCAATGAAAATTGTTAGTTTTTTCTGCCAGTCATCTGAGATGCTTCAATAATTTATTTTTGCAGATTTTGTTTATCAGGATCATCTGATTCTATGATAAGGTATTATTTTTTGAAACAATAATAAAAGAATGCTAGGGCAAAGTTTGTATATGATGTTATAAACGCTTAAATTCAGTGTTGAATGGTTGACTAATCTCTCCATCTCTCATCATAGACTTTGGGATCTAGGTCAGCAGCGATGTGTGCATTCATATGCTGTTCATACAGATTCTGTTTGGGCACTGGCCAGTAGTCCATCATTTAGTCATGTTTATAGTGGTGGGAGAGACCATTCAGTGAGTCAAGTTATCATTTCAAAATAATGTTGATGTTAATTACTATTTTGACTTTTGTGATTTATTCTGTCTAACTTGCTAAGTTTATCTTTTTAATGCCCTTTTTATTTGCAGTTATACTTGACAGACTTGCAAACAAGAGAGAGTCTTCTGCTATGCACTGGCGAAGACCCTATTTTGCAATTGGCTTTGCATGATGATAGTATATGGGTTGCATCTACCAATTCGTCACTACACAGGTGGCCCGCTGAAGGACATTGTCCTCAAAAGATTTTCCAAATGGGCAATTCCTTTTTAGCTGGAAACTTGTCCTATTCCAGGGCAAGAGTGTCCCTAGAAGGATCCGCCCCTGTATGCAATATTCATTTCTCATAAGTTCATCTTTCCAATTTATGATTATTGTTAATTTATTTATGGAGTAGTGTAGTCCTAGGGGAGCTCATAGTTGCGTGATATGCACCTCGCGAAGAAGAGTCACATTATGTATCCTGTGCCATTTGGGATGATGGGATTTGCCTTCCAATGATTTCTTTCCCATAGAAGATTAATCAGATTAATCTTCATTTAGCTCGTATTGGGCACTGATGATTCTCTTTTTTGTCATCAAAATTTCCATCTTAATAGGCACCTGTTCATAAAAAACCAACCTTGACTATTGCTGGTACCCCTGGAATAGTGCAGCATGAAGTTCTCAATAATAGGAGACATGTTCTGACAAAGGTAATCTTAATGATTTCTGTACTTGTGCTATATGATGCACGTATCTGTTGGTGGTGTTATTTATTCTGCTGCTTAGTTGGTACTGTTTCTGTCTGTAATCTGATGAACTGATAGAGGGCTCTATTAACAGGATACAGCTGGTTCAGTGCAACTGTGGGAGATTACAAGGGGTGTTGTGATCAAAGACTATGGAAAGGTGAGCATTGTTTGGATTTTTCTCTGTATCTAGCAAGGATGGGATATCTTTTTTGAAAATCTTGTCTTTTGGGGAAGGAGCTTATCTGTTTTACTGATTTTTGTTTGCAAGTTTCAACTGTAGTTAACTCAATTTCTCACGCTTTAAATGCCAACTTTTTAGGTTTCATTTGAGGAGATAAAGGAAGAGCTGTTTGAGATGGTATGGTTACTGATTGATAACATTATTACAATCATTTTTATTGTTACTGATGCATTTTTTGCCTCCTCCCAAGGCAAGATGAGGTCATAAACAATCTATAGAGCTCATTAGTCCCTTCTGCTATTTATTTTCTTTTCCTAATGCCTTAGGTTAGCATTCCTGCATGGTTCACAGTGGATACCAGGCTTGGAAGTTTGTCAATCCATTTGGACACTCCCCAGTGCTTCTCTGCAGAGATGTATTCAGCGGACCTTAATATTCCCAACAAGCCTGAAGATGATAAGGTAAATGGACCTTTGTTCAGAATCAATTCACTCGCCCATTTCTCAAGTTTGCTAGGTTTGTGGATTGTGCTTCTATTATATCATTCTTTCGATCTGTCTATCTGTTGTTTCTAGAAAGCTGACTATGGCTGCGGCTTTTTTGTTGCCCACCCTTCTTTTTTAACATTCTCAGTCATGCTGCTGCTCCCTTTTCCTTTGTCTTATTAATATGAAGTTATGAACTACACTGCTTACCCTTGTCCTACACCAGTCACTTGTCCAAATGCTCAAGTTTTTCTTAATGTCACTGTAGTTCGTAAATTTTTTTTTGAAATCTGTGCCCCAAATGCTTGTTTATTTATCTAGAGGAATGAATATGAAGTTGATTAAATAATACATGCTAAATTAGATATAAAATTAAAATTATGGCATTTTTATATCTTGTCTAGCAAAAAAAAAAATGAGAACCTTCAGTCTTAAAAATATTGTTGCTGTTTTTATCAGAGTAAATAGGAGAGTAAAACATGACATACTTCTAAATTTTAAATTTCCTTGTAAAGATATTTTTTGTGGAGCTGACAGTGGCTGAGTATTATTTTATGTTTTTAGAATATCCAGAATTAGGTTTCGTCTATCCATTTTTTTGTACTTAGTGTATTCATATCTAAAGCATCCAATGGCATCATGAGGAAGCTTACAATAATTTATCATTGACTATCTGTTGTTAGTTTCATGTTTCAATAAATATTCTGAAAGCAATTAAATGAGTCTAGTTATATTTCTGAAGGTTAATTTGGCTCGAGAAACCCTTAAAGGGCTCTTGGCTCATTGGTTGGTGAGACGAAAGCAAAGAGTGGGATCTCAAGCTAATGGCGAAATAGTACCTGTAAAGGATACTAGTACAAGAAGTCTTATCCATTCAAGAATAGAGATTGATTGCAGTACTGAGAATGATGCCATGGTTTATCCTCCATTTGAATTTTCAGTTGTTTCCCCTCCATCCATTATCACTGAAGGCACTCGTGGAGGTCCATGGAGGAAAAAAGTTACTGATTTAGATGGAACTGAGGACGAGAAAGACCTCCCAAGCTGGTGTTTGGACTGTGTATTGAATAATCGTTTACCTGCAAGAGAAAATACTAAGTAACTTCTTGTCTTCTCTGCATTTCCCACCATTCTTTTCAGGACTTCCCCTGATAGTGTCTGGAATGTGTACTTTGTTACCTTCTAGAGAAAATTCTGAATAACATTTTTCCTTTTGTTGCATGATTTTTTTCCGGTTTTGAAGTGGTTTTGTTTGGACTATGGCTGTGGCTTCAACAAAGAAACCATGCTCATAAAATGTTCACGCTTAGTTGGCTGATGTTGCATAGAATCTGTTTATTATCAATCTTTTTAATAGCTCAAAGTCTTATTTAAATATTTATTTTAGCTTTTCATATTTGCTGTTGTCCTTGTTTTCTCAATGGGAAGTTCATTCTAGAGAGTTAGATGGTGCAACGATCCATTTAGGATCAAGCGCAATCACTAGGCCAAAAGTTATAATTATTAATCAGGATATAACTCTATTTCTTTCAGCTTTCCTGTGACAAGGGAGATGTTGGCCAAACCTTCTCCAACAATCTCCCCAGTGGCACCCGTGGAATTCGAACCCGTGACCTCGCTCTATTATTACTTGTAGGATCAAGCGCAACCACTAAGTCAAAAGCTATAGTTATTAGTTGGAGTGTAACTCCATTTCCTTTAGCCTTCTTGAGGGGCTGCACTGATCATTGGTGCCATGGGTTGGGATGTTAAGCCCATTGAATCACAAGGGAGGCGTTGCCCAAATCTCTTCCAACTGTCCCTACTGCTTGTTTCCGCTGCTGAATTTTTTTGTACCCCTGAATTTTTATGGTTTCTGTCATTATAGAGTGAATTTTTGACAGTTTATTTTCCATTGGAAAAACCAAATAAAGTATTTTTTAGGGATTTGAGTTTATTATTACTCACAATAACAATCCTATGATTCTAGAGTGTTTTACGATTATCAATGCTTAATACCAACTATATAATTTTCTCTATTATATTATAGATTCTTTTGTAAAACATATGCAGATGCAGTTTCTACTTGCAACCATGTCAAGGTTCCCTCTACCAGATGCTTTCACAGGGAAAACTAAGTGCTCCACGTATATTGAGAATTCACAAAGTAAGCAATGGTATCTCATAGTAATCTTCTCCGTAGTAATTGACATTTGGGGAAGTATTATTTTATGAATAAAAGTAGTATTATCTCTTCATAAGGTCTTGGCTTCTATCCGATTTCCAGAAATGGCTTTCTATATTAAATGAAATGCTTTGTGTGAAGGGAGCAATGTGATACACCTTGATTTATGAAGCGGGGAATTACTTTTTTTTTTTTTGGTGTCAAACTCAAAGACACTACCATTAAATTGCTAGGGGTTATACACCAAAACAATGTTGTCAATGACACTACCATTAAATTGCTAGGGGGTTATACACCAAAACAATGTTTAAAAAGCTAGCCATGGCAATTTTCTCTAATTGTGGAATTATTGCCTTGTGTTATTCCCCCTCGTTTTCTTCAATATTTGTGCTTTTATATTTGATTGACAATGAGCAGCTATCGTCAAAGAATATTTTCTCTTTTAAATTATAATGTCCTCCCATTTATTTTTTGTACATGAATTGAGCATTGATTTTGGCTATTTGTGAAGAATTGTGCTAGTACTGAACAAATATGAGAGACATTGTGCTATCATCAAAGAATATTTTCTCCTTAAGTATAATGACTCCTGATAATTTTTTGAAATTGAATTGACATTAGTTAATTTTGGCTATTTATTCAAAATTGTGCAAGTACTGAACAAATGAGAAACTGATTAGGTAGTAAGATTTTTGTTTATGTGGACATGTATTCTGAGGCCAATTTATAAAGCTTTGATGGTTAGTTGATGACTACGGGATTCAAAACCATACTGTAGGCATTTGTCCTGTCTGTACGAAGGTTCATTTCCTGTGTATATCACTTATTATTGATACATTATGGATGGGAGAAAGGTTGTAAGAGGGAAAAGGCCTTATGGGGCTGAAGCAAAGGGCAGGGAAGACTTGGTAGATTGATGAAATCATGTCATGTATTTTCAATTTCTGTCTTTTTTAATGGTCTGACCCCCCAGCTTGGGTTTTTTGATTGAATCTCTACTCTCCTGACTTTCTTTCTGGTAGATGCTGTGTTTCAGGGAAGTTAACAGATCCTCTTTTTTCCCCATTCTGTTGTCTAGGTTATTAATTATGTAATAGAAAAGTTGGTCCTGGACAAGCCATTGGATACCATAAATGCCGAAGGTAGTTTCACCT
>JANTPZ010003329.1:0-18275 GCA_025593235.1 Vachellia pachyceras
ACACAGAAGATAGAGAATCATACCTTGAACAAGAAAGGTAGATCACAACCCCACTTCTTCAAAACCTTCTCGCCTAGCACATTTGGGTTCCTTGACAGCCACGACTTAAGAGTGACATGCTCTGAACCATCTACGATGCCGTTTTCGTGGTTGGCAACCAAGAACGATGGCCCTGAATCGTGGGTACCCATCCATAGCTCAGCGTACGGCTTATCAGGTACGAATCGGGATCCCGAATTCAAAGCGAATAGTCGAGCAACTTGAGAGTCTCGACCCGATCGACCCCAGTTGTAGTTCTGGACGGAGCATTGAAGCCTCTGAATCTTCTCCTCCCGCGGGTTCTTCATTGCAGCTTCCATGAAATTGAAAGGAACTATGCAATTCTAGTGATAACAAAACTGATGGAATAGAATAGAACGCGAATGTGGATATGCCCACGTCATTGCTTGCTTCTTGATCTTTTAAGCGCTTGGCATTGGAACGGTGCAGCAATTTGAAGCAGAGAACTTTCGCTGGAGAGCGACGGATGAATCGTACGTTCGAAAGAGAGAGGATATAAGGCAAGTTGGGTTATAATTCTTTGTCAGTTTCAGTTTCTCTTATCTCCAATGTCATCAACTTCTCTCGGATTGCTCAACTGGCTCGAAATTTCCCAGGGAAAGTGTAACGACGACAAATTTTTTTTTATCCTCCCATGGAAATTTTTGTCACGACAAATTTCTATATTCCCAGGGAAAGTATAACGACGACAAATTGCTTTGACCCAAACGGAGCTTTTAGTACGATGGAATTGGTTTTGATGGAAATGGAAATGAAGATAGAGATGAGGATAGAAATGGATATAAATATAAAAAATGAAAGGCTAAAAAATTAATTCCATATAATTAAATACAATTCCATAAGTTACATCATGAAATTCATTTATAACCATTTTGAATTCTATTTCCATTTTCAATTCAAACCCCAATTCTATCATACCAAACATAAAAAATAAATTACATTTCCAATTCCACCACCCAATTCATTAATCTTCCGACAACACTTTTTTTTTTTTTTTTGAAAAAAGAGTTGGCTTTTTTACACACCGAGCTTGGCTTGGCTTGTCCGCAGCGCATAACGGAGATCCCGGATAGATGAATAGATAAAACATTTAATATATTTAATACAAAACCGCAATACTGCGTGGGCTGTTGACTTTTTTAAATCGAAGAAGTTAATTAATATATTTATAATTGTTTTAAAGTAATTTTTTATTTTTAAATTAATTTATAGTTTAATTATACACATAAATATTTTATTATATACCTTATAGTTAAGTAATTTGTTTTCTAATATCCTAAAAATATTAAACGGCAGTTTTAGTAGTTTGCTTGTGAAGGAAATTGGAGCAACCCCAATAATAAGCAACAGTTAAAGAATAGATCCCACATGTTGCTTATTAGTCATTATCACTCAACAATATGATTTGATTTAATTACATTTTCTTAAGGCAATATTAAAAAAATGATTCTTGGTTATTTATTAAAAAGTGCATTAATTTATTAAAGAAGTAAAATGTTGCCTTTGATCATCTACCGTGGGTAAGCTCCTACAGATAGTAAACCAATCAAAGACTTTGTTTCGGTTCTAAATAGTGAAGTCTGTTTTTTCATATAACTTTATAATTGTTTCTATAAGGTATCCTCATTGTTCATATATATTAATGCCTCGTTTGGTACGCTGAAATTGATTTTGATGGAAATGAAGATGGAGATGGAGATAGAAATGGAAATACAAATGGAAATGAAGATGGAAATAGAGATAGAAATGGATATAAATATGAAAAAAAATATGAGTCAAAAAGCTAATTCCATGGAATTGAATACAATTCCATGGGTTACATCATGGAAATCATTTCCACCCATTTTAACTTCCATTTCCATTTTCAATTCCACCTCCCAATTCCACCATACCAAACAACGCATAAAAGGTTTCATTGAGATTAATTTCAAGACAGACTATAAAAGAATATATTATAGAAAATTAATTCACATTTGTTATAAATAACTGATTTAACTAATTTTTAAATACCCACAAATTTATTATTTAATTTTTATATTATGGATGAATGTAGTACTATTTAATAAAAGCTCCTCAATACATGCAAATATGCAATCAATAGGACATTTTAAAAAAATTTATAAATATAATAAATAAAGTAGGTTGAACCATTGAAATTTTATGTTTATGATCAAAATAAAACTCATAGCTAACTTTTATATTTAGAGCATATCAATAAGAAAAATATAAGATATTTATAGGCAAGTGAGGTTTTTTAGAAATTGTGAATGAGTATTATAAAAAAACATAAGTTGCACTGTAATAAATATTAAATTAAATCAAAGATAATTATTTTTTTTTTTTTGCCAAAACTGGAAAAAAATTATGAAAACACTAAAACAGAAATATCAATCCCAGTCCCACTTCCAAGGGGGAAAAGAATTCGTTGAGAAAGCGGCAATGGGACAGCCACGTCTGATGATGACGCACATGAGTTAGACTTTACGTATCGCGATAAAATGAAAAAAGCGGGGTCTTTTTTTCTCGTGAGACGACAACGTTGTTTGATTGGATCAGGATCATTGAGCTCGGAATCTACGGCGGCGTCGGTGGGCGATTCAGTGTGGGGCAAGTAAGAGAGATGAGGCCCGATCGTGGGTCCCACAACCGACGCCCTCGTTCTTCAACCGGGCCAAGTCCACGTTCGTTTCTGCCTTAATAAAACTGTTATTGGGTCTGTTTGACAAAGTGGTGGAAAAGTACTTATGGGTTTATTCACACAAGTCGAGGTAAATATGTGGAGGAGATTATCCGTTTTGCGAAAAAACACTGTTGAACGTGCTTATGGGTATAAGTAACGATTTGCCAAACAAGCACATTATTAAGATGCTCATATGGCTTTTTTTCCATGGGAGAGCCCCCAATGCACAGCTGAGAGCGAACAGAGGAATTGGCACGTCAGCAACATGCCATTTTGATTGCCCCTAGGACGAGGATTCTGTGCATCTCTTAAGGGATTACCAGATCGCTCGGGACAGATGGATATCAATTGTCCATCCATCCAAATGGGAGACGTTCTCATCATTACAAAGAGCGAAATGAATCCAGTGGGTCCTTAGTAATGAGGCGGGGAAGATGTTTACGAAGAAAGTTCAATGGCCTTCATTGTTCGGGTACACTTGTTGGAATATTTGGGTCAACAGATGTAGGAAACTATATGGTACGGAGGAAGCCGATGATTACCTCAATGCTCTTCCTAGCTTCTTTCGTGCTTGTATGGACCAAGATCTCAAATCTAGATGCAGTCTATTTAATAAATCTAGAGGGCAGGTTCATAACATCATCCCAACCAGGAGAGGCATCCATGTTTTAGAAACTGCTGCGTCTAGTCTTAGGTTGGGAAGATGTGGTTGTGGAAGAGTAATCCAAGGAGATGACGGGAGCTGTATTTGTGGCTATAGCTATAAACTCACTTCTGTGCCTATAGCAATTGCGGAGACAATAGGCATCATCCATGGTCTCTACCTATGTTGGAGTAGAGGGATCCGTAGGATAGAGGTCAAGTCGGACTCTGTAGAGGTGGTTAACTTAATCATGAGAGGTGGCACAATGCAACATCCCTATAAAAATATTGTTGATGAGGTCAGGACCCTTATTAATAGGAATTGGGAAGTTTTTGTCAATCATGTTCCTAGGGAGGATACCGCTGTTGCGGATAGTCTAGCTAGACTAGCTCATAATCTTTGTGGTAATTTTCATGTTTTTTGTGACCCTCCATCTCATGTCCATGGGGTAGGGGGTGATAGATCTCAGGGGACTTATTTCCCTCTTTTGTAATCTTTTGTTGAGTTAATGTTATCCAGTATCTTATTCAAAAATAAATAAATAAAACTGTTATTATAATTTGAGTGAGCATTAAACAATTACACATGTGAAACATTGTGATGCACACCAACACAAAACCAATATTTTCTAAAAAAAGGTTGTGCGACATTTAATAGTCGATAATAAGTTAAATGTAGTTGTCTCTAACAAGAAGATACATGTGATTTAGTAAAAAAAGAAAGAGTTTTTTAATGGAAGACATTTTTGCAATTTTCCTTATTATCCAAAATTACAAAGAATTTGTTTAAGTAATTAAATATAACATATTGTCAACTCATTACTCATGCAACTTTTCTTCTACTATGTCTTATCTTTAATCATGTGCAATACGAAAGATATTTGCATAGAACTAAAAATATATTACATACAGCGAAAGTTGAGTTGCACCCTTTTAAAAATACGAGTCT
The DNA here is from genome assembly GCA_025593235.1 of Vachellia pachyceras. Lineage (NCBI taxonomy): Eukaryota > Viridiplantae > Streptophyta > Magnoliopsida > Fabales > Fabaceae > Vachellia > Vachellia pachyceras. The sequence goes on from JANTPZ010003329.1 coordinate 4,332, forward strand.
TTTAGGTATTTTGATATGTTGGATAATAAATTTTGTGATGAGAGAAATTTTTTTCCAAGTTTTCCTTTCTTATAAGATGAAATTGTAATTTATCAATTATAACAAGTGTTAATTAAACAGGTTAAATGACCTGTTATGGGCCTTTAGTATAACCTACTAAGAACTAACCAACTTATAAAAAAGGTTATACAAATTCCTATTTAAAGATCTGAATATGTAAACAAGCTAAACCTTTTTCAGTATGTAAACCTATAAATAGATTTGTTTATATATTTTAAAAACAAAATTTTATTTATATCATATATATAAATTTATGTTATATATAATGTTTATTTCTTCACTCTTATATTATTATTTGAAGATATAGTTATATTTATATCTTATATATAAATTTGCATCATACTTCTAAGCTTACATTATAACCATATATATTTGCAGTCAATTAATTAAGTAAAGTGAATACTTCAAAATTACCGAAATTTCCAGAAAATTCAAACGGAGTTCACTCTCACATTATGACCAACAGGTGATGAGTAACATTAATATATGAAATGAAAAAGATACACACACATATATTTATAATTCCCAGAAGTTGAATTCATAATAGTGTTCAAAAGTATCCATAATCATAGGATCAAGTGTCATTTTCTAGCCATTCTTTCATTCATTGATTAAAATGAAGAAAGCGTAACTGAAACATTAAAAAATAATAATGACAAAGAACTGAGCTTGAATATGACCTTTAATTAGTACTTAACTCATCAAATTAAATTATTTCTTTTTATATAATCTAATATGAACTAGCTAGCTTCCTCATGGTTTTTTATATATAGATATGAGAAGCTTACAAAAGGTGCATAGATTTAGGGCTTGTTTGGAAGCTATTCCTAGAATATAGGTTTGGTTTCAAAACCTAGGTTTTGTCCAAGTACAAAAATTTTTTAGAAAAACTATTTTGGTTACAAAATCTTGATTTGAAACATAGATTTTCTTTTGGGAGATTTACTGTGTGGTCCCACATAGTGAATATATTTAGCAAATGGTCCCAAATTTTAGAATATTTAAAAAATGGTCCAAGCGCATGGTGTTGAGTGACAACACCATGGGCTGTATTGACAACACCTCGTGTTGTCAATGGGACCATTTTTAAAAAATTTAAAATTTGGGACCATTTGATAAATAAGTCCCTTATTTGGGACTCAACAGTAAATCTCCGTTTTCTTTTTCATCTCTCATACTTTTTTCCTTTTTTTCTTTCCTACTTTCTCTTTATTTCTTTTTCATCTTTCTTACTTTTTCTTTATTTTATTTCTTCTTCTCTACTTTTCATTATTTCTCTTTCCTCTTTCTTATCTACTTTTTGCCTCGGAATCCATAAAAACTAATAACTTTCCAAACATAAATTACTTCTCAAAACCTAGGTTTTGCCTCATAATCTGTAAAAGCTATTTTTCAAAATATATACTTAAAACCTATGTTTTGCATCAAAATCTGTAAAAGTTATTTTTAAAATAGTTTCCAAATAAACCCTTAATTATGTGGATGGTGGGTGTGAGGTTCTAATAGAATTTTTTTGCCACCTTGATATTGACAGTTATGGCCTTATGGGGTCAAATTTGTTTGGCCATCATTGCTGATTACTAATTATTGGTGTAAGGTGCTAATCACATGGGAATCAACTAGAAAGAATATGAGTTGGCCAAATATGAAAATTACTAATAACTAATTATTGGTGTAAGATGCTAATCATATTCAACATTGAAAGAGTATTCATGATATAAGTAATTGGTATTACCCGTGCATATTGGAGAATTATTGTATAACATTTGAGATTTTCACACATTTTCAGACAGATATGAAAAATAAAAAACATATATACATATTAATATACTAATGGTTGGGGTGGAGACAACAAATAACCCAGGTCAACTTTAACTTTAAAAAGTCAAACTTACATTAGTACCGTGGCAAATTGCCAAAAGTGCTTATAAGCATTTATAATAACGTTCAACAGTGTTTTTTCGTAAAACGAGACAATCTCCTCCACATATTTGTCTCGACTTATGTGAAAGTACTTGTAACATATTGGTCTGAGTTTGATCCATCACTTGTCGCAAGTCTTTTTTTTCCCAGCCAAAGATGCAAATTTTGCATTGGTAAAATAATAGTATCTCTTAAAACTATCACTAGCTAAATTGTTTTATTTTTAAATAATATACATTTGATCTATTCCCTTTAATGTGTTCAAACAACAAAAAAGAATTAAATTCAAGATTTGATGTCTTGGGACTAGTGATTATAATTTTCTCTTGTTGGTATTACAGATTTGATTTGATAATATAAGAGTGTTTTGATTAGCTTTTGAAGAAAAAAATGATAAAAGCAATTTTAGAAAATAGATTTTGAAAAAGTTGAAAAAAAATTGTTGTTTTTCAAAAAATAATGTTTTCCACCCTCAAATCATTGTTTTGAGGGTTAAAAATTATTTTAAAGAATATGAGATTACTTACGTAACTAACATAAAACTATAGTTTTAAGAGTTAAAAGTTATTCTGAATTTTAACGGAATGTTTGTCTCCTATGCTTTCAAACCATGGTTTAGGTTAAAACCATTGTTTCAAAAGCTTTTGCCAAACACACTGTATATTTGATGTTTGTTAAATTGTTATTGTTTTTGGTCTTATCTTGCTGATTAATTAGATTAAAAACATATTTTATAATGTATTTTGGGTAAATTTAGGATTATTTTTAGCCGGTTGAAATTCAGGCCTACTTGCAGCCAATTTGAAGGATTAGGCCTGTTGCCTGTTTATCGAGTTTTTTTTTAAAAAAAACGTAGGTTTTTGTCAAGGTTCAGGCAAAACTGGACTTTTGTCCAGGCAAGCTTTAAAACATAGGTTACTTGCTAACCCAGCTTGATGCAAAATATGTTTGACTTGCTAAGGGTGAAACACTGAAACCTTTATCACCTGTTCACCAATATTATTAATACGATCAAAGAGGGGTTGGTTTAGCCCAAAAATCAGTTCTTTATAATGTAACACATCATAGTTTGAATCTCCATTAAAGTATCTAATGATAGCAGAAGAGAATTGACTTCAAATGTATTTACTTTCACTTTAGGAAAAAAAAAATAGTATTAGCACATACTTTTTTTTTTTGTTTTTCTTTTTGTTGGTTTTAAGAAAAGCTCGAAAGGTCCGTTCTTGGCAATATCTTCTGAGTGTTCTCTCCTGGCTTGATCCGAACGAGAGGAAGAACCAAAGGGAAGGGAAAGGAATGCACGCACCATAAGCGCCGGGGAAGCAAGAGTTCACACCGGAGCTTGGAAGGGACTAAGAAACTGATTGCGAGCACCATACAGATTGAGAGAATCAATTTAGGGTTTCTTTCTGCTAAAACCTTGTGAGTGACAAAGCAACTGAGATTGACAGCGATATCGGTGAAACAGATCAGTGGGATTGCTAGGCCTTTCAATTCCCAAATTTCCCGCGAGTTCGAAGCCCCGGGTGTGTCCCATTGATACAGCTTCTACTTGTTCTCCGACTAGTCTCGGCCCCTTTCCCTTTGTCTGCGTCCTCTAATTATGCCATTTCATTGTGTTTGCTATCTTTTTCCTGGATATAATTCAATTCCTGATTTTGTGGACAGTTCTTTTGAATGTATATTGCCAACTGCGAAAATTGCTGGATGTTGTTGCTTGTATGGTGTATAGAGTACAAAAGCAATGCATGTTTGTTGTGTTGCAAAATGAAAGGATAATTGAATCAATGCATGTATATGCGTGTCATGATGATTTTAAAAGTAGAAACTATGGTTTCACAATCAGGGTAGCAATGGAGGATGCATCAAACCAGTAGAGATAGATGAGCAAAAATGAGTAGGTTGTCTTTCAGGCCTCGGCCCCTTGACATTCACAAGAAGCTCCCTATAGTCAAGTCCATCAAGGACTTTGAAGATGACGAGACACCTGCTTCAACACGTAATTCACAGTTGCTTCGTTTTGCTCCTGAGGTGGATAGTGAGGTATGAATACTCTACCTTCAGGTGTGTCTGTATGTTTGTGTGTGTGTTTCTTACTTCTGAGTGACATTTACTGGGAGGTTGGCATTGTGTCTGAAATTTGTAGCTACCCTGTCTATTTTTAATGCATACCTCTATTAGGTTTGTTTTAACTGTAGACATTTTGAATTGCTTGCATCAGTGCTCTTCTGGTTACCTTCTGCATGCTAGGTTGTAATTAGTATCAAGGGGATGGCTTTCATTCTAGAACTCATTAGAACATGTAATTTCTTTTGATTTATATGAACGAGATCATAGATAACCACTTTAGCCTGCACGATCTGATCAATTATTTAGAATTACTAAGCTGCTGTCACGTCTGTAGAACAATAAATAAACTATTAATATATCTTGTGCTGAAATCTTGATGGTTATGATTTCTAATTCTATTTCATATAATCAGAAGTTGATCGCAGATAAACCTGCTCTCTTATAGATAGATGAAAAATAGATATGAAGCTAGCCGAGAGCTATTTGTTTGACATATGTATTGTCCTTTCAGAATGACATTTGCATGATGCTTCTAAACAATAAATTATAATATGCATTACAGCACAGTCAAAAGGCACTTGCCTCAGTGCCTGAGTTACTGAGGTGAGATGCCAGGGGGCCTTAACATCTCTTGCTTTTTGAGATGAGCAGCCTTCATCCAAGTGTTTGTTTGCTGAGCCTTTGGTGGCTTGGCAGTACCCTTAGGTGCCTTCCATGTGCTAAGTTTGAATTGCATGGATATGCTGCCCTTAAAGCGAACCTGACAAATTGTGACCGTTTGGTTTAAGCATTAGGAAAATTTAAAACCTAGCCTGATAGATAAATTATTGGTTTGTTTGGATTAACGGTATAAGCTACTTTTCTAATGTGGTTTACAATATACAAGGTAAGTATATGAAAGGAGCTTTGTGTCGAATTGTGTGGACATGCTTCTTTAACGCTATGGCAAATAGGACCTATATGTGATACCACATAATAGTTATATGAAATATTATCATTTAGGCTATTATTTATTCATTTTAAAACAAGATAAGTAATTTGTCCTGACAACTTCAATAGCGTAATATTGTATGTGATTATTAATGTATGTCAAAAGTTATCACTATATTCATATTGAACTCTTTTAGTGCTAGATATGAGTTCCTTATTGCATTGTTTAAAAGCTGCAGCTATTTGAGATTGGGGATTTACTCAGTAACTCGATTCATTTCATCCAAATATATATTTTCTGTAGCAAAAGATGCAGCTATTTGAGATTGGAGATTTACTCAGTAACTCGATTCATTTCATCCAAATATATATTTTTTGTAGCCTCAACAAGTTGCCACCAGGAGATTAGCTGCTGAAATACCCACTCCTCAGTTTGTTGTTGTGGATACATATGAACGGGACTATTCTTGTACTTTCAGTCAACCGACTTCATACTTGCGAGCTAGGGGAGGTATTGCCACATTACCACCAGTTATGCCTTCCATTGAGATTGCAATAGTTTTAAAGGATTTTCTTTTAAATTTTTTGAGTCTTGTACTGAAATTCCTTCACATTTTTTCAGCTCGGGCTGAGCTTGGAGAGTTTGTTGAGTATGACTTGGACAATGAAGATGAGGATTGGCTTTCAGAGTTTAACAAAGATCAGAAGATTTTGGCACCAGAAATGTGACTTTTTAGCGTGAATTGTGGCCTTATTCATTTCAATTTGGTTATTTATTTTTGGTTGCTAGTGGCTAACTTATCTTGCATATTTATATGCTCTTTTCCTTTCATTTATTTTGTTTTTTCGGTGACTTATTTAAGACTGGTAAAATTCATATTCCACCATTGAACATAGGTTGGTATAATTATTTAACCATCATGTTTGTCACATTAAACAGATATTAAGTAGCAGAAACCATTAAAGGTCATATAAATCAAATTTTGCTCCTTGTTTTATGTAAAAAGGAATAAATCACTAAACTTTGAGTATTTACTTACATGACATTGAGTATGAAAAACATTTTATCTTTTTGTCTCATTCTCTTCTTTCTTTAATATGCTTAAAGCATGCCAAGAAACATGGCCTTTTCCCTTGATGGGGTACTCTATCACTTCCTCCTCTAATGGTGGCATATTATGATGATCGGACTCTATTTTAGGTTAAATCTATGCATTGGCCCCCATGGCCTTACTCCTTATATTGGGACATCTAGATGCAATGTGTCCCCTACCTTGGCTTTTAAAACACTGGGTATCACTACTTCTAGATTTTTGAGGAATAGGGGTTCTTTTGACTGTATTTGAAGTTGGCCTTTTGGCTTTGGCTTCTGCTTTTGGTTTTGTTTTGAGTTTTACCTTAAGTCTCCCTTAGACTTCGGTGAAGCTGCAGTTGACTTCAGTCCCTTCCCAGTTGTTCCTCTTCACCTTCTTGTAGTATTCCTCCACATATTTAATTCCTTGAGCGAGCCTCTACAGCCCTTTGCACAACTCTCATAATAATGGCTTGGCACAAACCACATATATGCAAAGGATCCGAATTTGCCAACTAGTTCTTATCAATTCACATTTTGGCTTTATTTGTACACTGAATTGTTAGCTATGATAATGGAACGGGAATGAAAAAGTGGATCGAATTGATGGGAAATGACTCTCGTACCCTTAAAATGTAACAACAAGAAATAGATATTGATAACCAAATCATGATAAATATTGCATAAATTAGAATTTCTTATTTGTTGTGATACTCTCTATCTTTTCCAAGAAGGAACAATCTTTTTCTTCTATTTAGTTTTTGGTCATTTGGCACTATTATTTTTGTATAATAGCTATCATAGTGAAATAACATCTTGGATCCATGTCATAGGGGATTCTATATAATTGTACGTTGCTTTTCGTATAATCCTATATTAAAAAAAGTTGTAAATGTTTAACATTTCTATCTTGTTTTCTGGTTGTCATGAAAATGTCACGGTTGATAGGTTTGAGTGTCTTGTATTCAAGTTGGAGGTCTTGGATCATAAAGCCCGGGAAAGAGCTGGAGTTTTAACACCTCTTGGATCGCCAATTTCTGTGCATTTAAGATTGGATGCTGCTGTAGAGGTGAACTTGTTATGATGTAGTGGATTTTCATGAATTCTAATGCTCATCATAAACTACAATATGCATAAAAGCATCCATCTTCTTTTAACATATTTGTTTCTATGTGTGAGATTTTAGTGGCTTAATTTTAATATATTAGGTTTAATAAGAGATATTTTTTTCCTCTGGTTTTTTATCGATTAACAATTAGGTGGTAAAGATGCACTTTATGAGAGATGGTCCGTGATACAGTAGATGAAGAAATTTTTCTTCAACTTAGTTGTCTGGAGGCTGCAACATTAGTGAAGTTAATTGAACCTGTTAAAAAAAATCTTCTGTTAGCAAGAGCAGATTACAACTAATTAGTTGCAAATGCGTGATGCTGTATGTTAATCAAGGTATGACAAATTGAAAATAAATCTTGAATTTTAACATTTTTGGGGTTGCCTAATTGTAGCGTTCCATAGTTTGTGAACTTAAACATATAGAAAAGACTACAGATAAGTATTGGGATGACCGTTATCATTAAAATGTAAAAAGCAAATTCCCCATGCCAGGAAATGTAAAATAACCAAGGGATTGTAGTGAAAGAACTTCAAACGGATGCATGAATTGTTTTTATGAAGTCTTTGCATGTTGCCATTGTTTACATTTGATATCATTATACCACAATGCAGTTGTTACTTTGCTTGTTATGTGTGTGTATTTCTTGTTGGGCTCATCAAAAGTTCTCCTGTGAATGCTAGGCCCTACAATCCCAGCCTATCAAATATGCAGTTATACATTCTGTTTATGATTACTGGAAAGAGAAGGTATGGAGTTAATATCAAAATATAACATCTAAGGGGCACACCTCCTTGTGCCTGTTAATTTTGACTGGACGTTGTTTGCTGTTGGGTAAATGGATGTATTCAAGCTGCTTTAGCATGATTTAATTTTTCTTTCACATTTACAATGTGTTTTATAAACGAACTGAATTGAAACCTGTCTTTTTGTCTTTACTTAGTGTACTATATAGGTTGATTTGATAAAGGCTTAATTTTAAGTTTGATTATATTTAGTTAGTCTTATAGGAGGCTCAACTGTTCTGATGTTTGGTTTAAGAACTTGTGAGCCTTCTTGATTAACTATGTAACCGTTTTGTATGAATTCATAGTTATATTTGATTCAACTAAAACTGAAAACTTGTAATTTTAAATATATTATTATCAAGGTATTAAATTTGAGTAAAATATTTTGACATGATCTTTTAATGTTTCATATCGAGCCAAGTCATGTCAAGTCAACACAAGCTTAAATTTTTAAACTGTGTCAAGCGCCAATCTTAGATTTCAAAATTAAATTAGCTCAACTTGGATTTGACTGGGATATTCATTCTGTGTTTTTTTCTTCCCATTGACCTGAATTTGGTTCAATCCATGGATTTATGGAGTGATCGTTTTAGCTTCTATTCTATAGATAACCCTTCTCTACTGATACTTTTCATATTATTTCCATAATTTTCTTTGGGGCAGCGTGAAAGGTGGCAAAAGCCAATTTTGAGACGTTTGCAGGTTGGTGGTTTGCTATTACCATTTATTAAGTAGTTGATGTTTTGATACATCAGTGCATGCATATTTCTTGCATTAAAACGAATGCATTTGGTTTGTAATATCCCAGTTTCATTGCTATCTTTAATTGAGCTACAATAATTTGATGTTGCTGCATACGTTTTTTTTTTCCAGCCTTCTATTCTTCTTCCACATAACTAGCCATGACACAACTTTGAACTGTGACTGTACTCAGATTTGCTTTCTTCTTTACTGGTTCATCTAGCCATTTTCCAGTCATGTTGATTACTGATCATGTGTTTTTGTTCTTGGACTGCAAGCTTTTGCGATTCATGCCACTTTCTCATCAGCTATATTTCCAATTGCAATGCTTTTTTTCTTTGTATATTTTTTCACCAGCTATTTGTGTCAAATTGCCTTTTGTGCTTAGGTAAGATTTTATCATAATAAACTTAGTAGCTAGAGTTACTTGTTTGCGTAAAGTACTTTGTTAAAAGCACGTTATGGAAGAGTATTGATGATCTGAACTGTATTTTGTGCCCAGCCACCCCCACCTGTCAATGATACCAACCCCTATAATGTCTTTCGGCCAAGGGAGAAGTCCCACAGACTTCACGCAAGAAGGGTAAGTGGAAAATGTGGCCTTTGTTTTTCATTCTTGTTAAGTTATGGGTAAATATTTTCTCTGCCAATTTATCCTTTCATTTATGCTACTATTAATTCTGCTAGACTAACCCCCTGCTGATTTTCTCCACAGATGCAAAGAAGAGAAAACAATGTACAGTCTTTTGAAAAGCTTCGCCAGGTCAGCTCCTCTAATTGATTCTCTCTTACTATGCATCAATTGAAAGCCTGTTAAAATGGGCTTATTTCTTGTTGGCTTGCATTTTTGCGTTTTTCACCTAGCAGCAGCTATTGCCTGTCCCTATTTTATATAATGTCATTTGGACTAATGTTTCTTCAATGTGCTGTGCTGTTCTATTTTTTATTTTTGGATGATTTTACTATCTGGAAATTCCTATAAATGCACACTTCTACCCATAAAATATTTTGTGGAAGTCCAATGTTAATGAGCAAAATATGTACGGTAGTGATCAATTTTATGGGAGGTCAGCATGTGGATTTAGATATATGTAAAATTGACTGTTATTTCATAATTGTTTATTTGCATTATCAGGTGGCTTAGACTAGAAGTATTGTTTCCTCAACTTTATGAAAATTAAAATAAAATTTTATTTTTGTACTGTAGAGTAGTCTTTGTCTCTCTTATTGAAAAAACAAAATTTTTCCTCACTTAAAACTGAGCACATCTTCACTTGATACTAATATGACTTAGACAAGTTGAAATTTTACCTCAACGCATTCAAATCATTGGATATCTCACGAGGCAAGAGAACTGAGAATCACCTGAAAAGAATGTGGCTTTTTGGTAAGGAAAAATTACTGAAGATCAATTTTCCTCTTTCTATCATAGACCAAGTTTAACATTGGTCAGAACCGAGAATCATTCTTTTGGTTTAAAGACGCTTGATCTTCATGTGATGCCTTGTAGTTGAGAGCCATATGGGTGATGAGATCTTGCAAGCTGAATCGAATAATCTGGCTGGATGATATTCTCAATTTTTTGAAAAGGAATGTGATTGGAAAAACAGAGGAATGGGCATATTGCTTCACCCTGCTGTTTAGCTTATGGCTTGAATCTTTTGCTTCAGTAATCAGTACTAAATTTAGACGTTATTATGTCTTTTCAGTCAAGTAAACATTATTTTGATTGAATTTGTATGGTTCTTTTAAAAGATCTATAGATCTTGGACTTTGTTTTTATTTTTTACTTTCTAAAAACTTGGATGCTAGTGATTGGTTGTATGAATCATATGGTTTTGAAGTTATGTTCACATGCATTCTGCCAGAAGTAGGTTATATCCATAGACGTATCATTTCTGGCGAAAAATGTGTGTGTGTGTGTGTGTGTGTTGAGGTGTTATTAAGTTTTTTGCACTTCAAACAGGTGAGGCGTAACCTTGACCAAGCTAAAAGCTTGTTGGAGGCTTTGATCAAGGTGACTTTCAAGTTATATCTTGAGTGGTTTTTCTTTTTTCTATTCCTGTCCTTTTAAATTCACATTCATTGTTTTCATATGCAATATAATTAACAGAGGGAAGAGAAGAAAAGAGAAGTAATGGAGAGTGAAGTTACACTTCAGAGGATGCAAATGAAGTATAAGGTATAGATATGGGTTTGATACCAAGCAGTTTCCTAGAATTTTTTTTTTTTGGTTTAAACTATATACTCGGGTGATATTTATTTTTTCTATGGGACCACAGCATGAAACTGAATTGTTGGAAGATAGCTTGGCCCTCCCTGGGTATTTGCCATTCTCTTCCAAGTTTGGTTCAAGTGAGGAGGAATTTTTTGATTCCGATGATTTCATTACTAGCCGTCCTCGTACACGGTCTGCTACAGTGCCTAGTCTTCCTTCCTATGATGCCAACATGCACATGGTTCCTATGGTTAGCACAAAGCAAGAGATGAGGAGGCGATATGTTCCCCCTGGATGGCCTCATAAATTGGTACTTTGCTAGCGTAAATCTTTTCTTCCATTCTTTTTTATCTAAAGATTTTCCAAAAATGCTACCACAATGTGTTTGAGCACGGTTGTTGGCGATTTGTTGTGCTGGATTATGCAGGATCCTCTTGAACCTGTGTTACTGTTCACAAAACCCTTAATTCCAGACAAGCTGGCTATGGCGGGCATTATACCACCATCGGATTCTTTCACAAAAAATGGGGAGTCATCACCGCAATATAAATTCCGTGGAAGAATTGGTCGGGGAGGCCGAATAGTATTTGATCGATGGAATCCACTCATGCAAACTCCAATAGACTGCGGAAACTCGTACTATATGCCACCAAAACCACGACCTTCATGAGTTCATGCAATTAATCTGGTTTATCTACTGCAGCTATAATTTTTTGTGTGCCCAGATATAATGAAATCCCCGCTGGAAAGGGATTGAGTTTATCATTAGGATGATATAGTGTAGCTAGGAAAATTGCAGATGAAAAACATGATTAGGCCTAGAAATTAAAAGAACCATCATTTGTCGAGGGCAGGAAGATGTATTGTATAATTTTGTATGTGCAAATGTTTTCCTCTGCCATTCTTTCTCATACAGTGGCTTCCAAGTGTCAATATGTCAGTTTCTTAGTCATCAACAATCTGTTGGAAGGTCTAGATGATACAACCGCAGGTTCAAGTGCCCTGATCTCCCTTATATACCCCCGTTTAATGAGCTCCATTCATACTTTTCCCTTCTTTTCATTTTTCATCTTTCCTACTTTTTCTTTCTTCTCTTTCCTCTTCCGTATTTTTCATTCTTTCTCTTTCATCTTTTCTACCTACTTTTTTGCCTTTTAATAGTTTTCCAAACATAAATTACATTTTCAAAACCTAGGTTTTGCTTTAAAACTTATAAAAGTTGTTTTCTAAAATTAATTCTCTAAAACCTATGTTTTACTTCAACGTATCATGAATCCAAAAGTAACTGTTTAAGGATCGAATAAAAAAATCATTATTTTCTGTTTGCCTTATTTTTGAACGAAAAAGGATTACCAGCGATTAATGATTCACTTTCAACTTTGGGAACAACTTATTTTTTTTTCACAATAAAATGTGGTGAGAGGTCAAAATATCGTATCTCTCTTTCTCGGACTTGTGCAATCGTATTTCACAATATTTAGTCCTTTAGTTCAAAACTGATGACTTCAATTCTTCAGAGAGAAACTAGTTTAAATTTTTATTAAATTATAGAGATAAATATTTTTAAGTACAATGAAATTTGAAGAATCAAAATTATTAATTGTAAATTTAAGGAATCAAATATTGTATTAATTTATAATAAAATTTTGAAGAAATTAGGCAAAATTTTTTTGATGAAAAGTAATTAATCAAAGCACTAATATTATGTGTGTACAAAATTTACAAAGTATTAGCATTTTTGGCATCAAAGATTTTCCAAAAATCTTTTATATAACTAAAATATCATTTATAATGATATATTGATGTTGTTTAATAATCTTTTAGGGTCAATACAATTTTTGCTTCATCAAATTTAAAATCAACGATTTTAATGCTAAAATGATTCACATATTTATTAGATTTCAAGCATTAATATTTTAAATAAAATAAAACTTAAAAGATTAAAATTAAATTGAAAGTAAATTTGAATGAGTAAAGATTCTATTAACCTGTCTTTTTATTAATAATAATATTTTTATAATTATGAATACATTGATTTTTAACAGTAACGAAACCAGTTTTTCGTTACCATGAGTGATAAGCCTGCCTTTGGTGAATACAAACATTACACACACACAATTTACAATTCGCAGTAATTTCCATCGATCCTTAAATTTATAATTTAAGTCTCAGGTGGAAATTTGGGACATCTTCTCCGGTGAACTTTGTCTTCTCCGCTTCCGGCCACACCGGTTGGGCGTCGGATCAGATTCACCGGCCTCCAGAGGAAAGTTCAATATTGCCCTTCGACCCCTCATTCCGAAGGCAGCACGGTCATAAGCCTTCGCAGCATCAATCTCGCTGTCAAAAGTGCCCAGCCAAACCCGCGTCCCTTTCCGGGTCGGGTCACGGATCTCCGCGGCGAACTTGCCCCACGGCCTCCTCCGAACGCCCCTGTACCGCCTCATGATCGCCTCGTCGCACTCGGCCTTCTCAGCCTCAGGCGGTGACGTGAGCTGCTTCTCCTCCATTTCGACCTTCGACGCGGAGTTCAAAACCTCCACATCTTCAAAACCATAATAATTTCCAACACCAGAACACAAACTGTGCACCGGAACAAACGGTTCCGGATCAAACTCCGACGCAGAAGAATCCTCGAGTTTCACAGGATACAAACAGGACAAGAAGGTTTGTGGGGACGAAAACTCACCAAGAAGATGTTGGCGAATCCTCTCCAAATCCGAAACTTCATCAGACGCAGCAGCCATTTTCTGAGACAACTAAGAGTAAGAAAGATAACAAGTGAAGATTTGGGATGCAGATATATAGCTGGGAGCGTGGAGATATACATATATATACATATATGGTAGGATGAGTGTGAGACCCACTGGGATTTATGGCTATAGCTAGATGACACAGTGAGTAAACAAGTGGGTGGGCATAAGAGAGATGAGATTGAGGGGAACTCGCACACGGTATGAATAGAGAGAGAGAGGGTACAGATTTGGAAAGGTGACATAGCAATAAAGAAAGGCTCAAGTTGGCCTGGCAT
>JANTPZ010003330.1:0-13012 GCA_025593235.1 Vachellia pachyceras
AAAAAAAACATGAAGATGCTGAATGAAATACAAATTGGGGAGAAGGGGGGAAAGCATGAACGAATGGGAGGATCAGATAGAACAACCTTGATATTGGATCACTAGAAAAGAGTGCACAGTAAAATAAAAGGAGGCTAAGGCGGAAACCTTAGATGTGGCTGTTTTTAACATGGCTTCCTCCAGGCGTTTAGCAAAATCTTTGAACCTTCTTTTATGCACTTCTGTTACTGGATGCTGTTGCCGCTGCAATAAGATATCATAGCTGGAAGGCAAAAAGCGGCATTTTTATTGGGTGTTCAATGATACACAAAACACAGAGGGTTAAAGAGGACCATGGACATCTAGAGCAAGGATTGACCAGCACACTGTTAATGCAAGGATACCTCATAATCAAAGTTTTTGTATTCATATTTAAAATAATATTGTTTTTATCTATAAAGTTTAGGCTAATTTTCATAAAATTTAGTACACTTGGGAATCTAAATGAGTCATCTCATCCACATGGGGAATGCGGCAAGGTGAAAGTATGACTCTGGCTGCAAGAATTGTGAAACAAGGGACTCTAATCAACAAATGGGATAACGTAACCAAGTTAATACAAAGAACAATACTGTGAAATATAAAATACAACTGTGAAAGACAAGTAGGTGGTTGTCAATCCAAATACATGTATTTCTAGGAACATTTTGAAGATGATAACGTAGCAATCATGTTGGGAATTACTAAACCACATATTTTAACAAAAACCTCAAATAAGCAGTGAGGCACAATGCAGCATTCAAAACATGAAAGAATATGTAACATCTTTAAGTCACTTATCCATAGTTTTGCATGCATAAATTTCAACTATCAATAATGAAATCATCTATAGCATCCACTGGCTTTCATGATCAACTTTCCAATCTTTTCGTTCAGATATTCTTTACGATAACCAAAAAGGTTTGTGCTTGCCCCTATTAATAAAAGTTCCTCACAAGTCAATAGAATCAAGTCACCTGCCGATTGAATACATATAAACGATACACCAAATTTTAAGACAAACAAAAACAAAAGTCTTACATCTTCTCCTGCATGATCGTGCGTGCTCTAAGAAATTCAGGGTCCATATTAATGGTGGAACGGGGAACACCACCTAAATTTGGTGCCTGAGGGAGGGCATTCCGATTTGGTTGGGTTGGTCCAGGCAACTGGGACCCTGATTGATTAGGTACTTGACCTGACATCTGTCCTGGCACCTGTAGTTTCATCTTCTTTATTCTTCACACTTGCTCATGAAACAAATATTTCGTAACTCAGTCAAAATTATCCAGCATTCCCAAATCAGCAAAGCTAGTAATTCAGCTGCAACAAAGCCCTCTTATCAGTGTACAACACCAAATAGCAAGGTATCTCTATGTGAACTTCGAGAAAAGTAAATATAATCATCAGACATTAACCACTGAACATATACATAACGGTTTCTTACATTCAATACCTTGTTGGAAGAAACTTCAAATCAACTAGGTTTCATCCGGGTACTTCGCTATTGGAAGAACATAGTTGATTACAAGTTACACAATCAATAAGGGAATGCCAAAAACAATAAACCATTATGAATTTCAATACCTATCAAAACAACAAGAGCCAATAAATGGGAGCTAAGAAGATCCCACAGCTACTGTGATCTTTAATTGAGTGGTTATTTTACGATAATACGAACTCAATTTACAAAAACCACAGCACGCAACCCCAGGCGGATACAAAATCAGACAAGAAATTAGCATCTCGGGAACCGAAAATCCTTGCGAAATTGATAGAAATCAACGAGCCTGAACCGGTCAACAGTCAAGTAAAAGCCCAACAGCAGTTCTAAATTGTGATATGAAAATCTACTACCACCTCAATGTATCGACGACCACAGGGACGACGATCAACAATTCATTTGCCGTGCAGTAAGAATGAAGGTCGGTGACGCGACGCGATTCTCTGCTCCGGGGAAAAGAAAGCAGGCGTGTTTTGGTGTTGGAACCCAGCCGTCCAAGAGATCCTTCGATATCCATTTCGCCACGTGGCAACTTGCCACAATACTAGGCAAGCAAATCCGTACCGTTCATCTTAAAATGCTCTCATCAATCCGTTCATATTCCAAACAAAATGCATCCCAACCAATTATTAATTAATAACTAAAAAGATAGGGTCCAAAAAATATTAAACATAAATTAGATATGGTAATGTGTTTCCTGTAACATTGGAATTCTTTTTGTGTTTTTGGAAATAAAAGTCAAGTGTAGTAAAATAAATAAATAAATCAAATCGGTTGCACTGACTTCTTACATGTCATGATCATTACATTGATGTTGAACTTGTTACTATGAATATCCCTACGCGGAAGTGTAAATTTACTTTCTTTTAAAATATCGGCTCTAGATTACCTTTAGTAATTAATTTATGCACATTTTTTGTCAGCTTTTAAAGTGTAGTAAATAAATACAGTAAATCGGTCACGCAAACTTCTTACATGTCATTATCATTAAATGGATGTTGCAGTTGCAATGATGAATATCCCTTTGCAAAGTATAAATCTATTTTCTTTAAAGATTTCGGCTCTAAATTACTTTTGTAATTACCTTGTGCACTTTTATGTTATTTTTTTAGGTGTAGTAAAATAAACACATCAAAACTGTTGCGCCGACTTATTCCTTTCATGATCATTAAATGGATGCTGAACTTTTTGTTATAAATATCTTTTTACGGAGTACAAATATATTTTCTTTAAATATTTCGGCTCTAGATTAGCTTTAATGATTATTTTATCTTTAGTTATTCATTTATTCACGTTTTATGTTATCTTTTCAAGTGTAGAAAAATAAATACACCAAATCTATCATACCAATTTCTTATCTTCATTATTATGCTTGTTTGGAAAAGCTTGTTTAGTTCTCATAAGCATGTTCAACATTGTTTTTCTACAAAACGAAATAATCTCCTCCATATATTTACATCGACTTACGTAAAGTATTTATCTACTGAGTTCGTAAACGGACAGATTATCAAATAGACGTTGAAGTTGTTGAATCTAGATAGTACAAATCTATTTTCTTTAAAGATTTCGGCTGTAGAGTACCTTTAGTAATTAATGTCTACACATTTTATATAATCTTTTATTTAAAAAAACTGTAAGCATAAAGTCATGGAACCTAAAGTTTAAACTGACTTTTCTAATGGTTTAATAGTTTACAAGGTACCAATATGAAAAGAACTCTGTATTGACTTGGTTAAACATACTTTTTAAAGTTCAGCATAAAAAAAAAGCTCAAAAAGCACTCAAACACACATCCATTTTGAAACTATTTTGCCAGTCGTCTGTGTATTTCAAATTACCATAATTCAAATCCATTATTGAGAAGGAGTTATAATATAGTGATTTTTTTGACAAAACTATAATATAGTCATCTTTTTTACATGGAACTATAATATAGTTATTTTAAAAACATTAGATTATGAAAAATAATACTTCTCATCTCCTAGCTATATGACATATTTTATAGTTCATTTTATTTATTAAAGTAAGTCTTATATTAACGATTAAAAGAAATTAGAACATTATTAATGAACTTTATAGCATTAGCCAAACAAAAATTTATAGTGCAGACAAAAATTTATAGCATTAGCCAAACAAAGATGGCTACAAAAATATAGTACTAGTTTTGACTACAAATATAAGTTCTGATTTAAAAATAATGTTGGTTTAAATATAAGACATTTTTAATTTTATCTATTGTATTTATGGTTTTTCTAAAATAATTTATTTGATTTATAAACCGATATATAGTCTAATTATACACATAATTATTTCAGAAAGATCATGTAACATATGATATAATTAAGTAATTTAATTAACTTCCTTAATATCTTTAAATTAGTCAACTACATTTTATATTAAAGTGCATGGTAGGATAGGAGTTGGAAATTAAATCCTCTGCCACTACATTTAATTAACCTTCTTTAAGAGGATGAAAGCCTCTTTCACTACCACTAACTTAAATTAGTAAAAAGAAAACAATTTAAATATGTGATGCAAAGACATTTAAAATATTATAGGATCATTCAAAACATGGAAAAAAATTTTGAGCATTAGGAAAATATAATACACCATTTAAATTCACAAACTTGAAGAGTAGAAAAGAACATTGATTTAAAAGACAATAAAACCTATAATCTATTCAAATGTACAATTATAACATAGGAAGAAGGGCCCATTTGCATCAACGATAAAGTTACTTTTCAAACGTAATTTAAGATTTATGAGGTAGGCGTGTGAGAGAAATTTTGTATCAGCTTATGTGAAAATACTTTTATAACACTATGATAAATATGGCCAAAAGAGCGGCAAAAAATGCTATATATTGATGAATTACATTTGAAGCTTCCCTATCTACACCTTCAAGTGATAAAGACTATTTCCTTGAGACCCAAAAAAATACTTCTAAAGCATCTTTTTTTTAGCTTGAGTATAAATATAAATTTATGATCCAACTCAAACATGTCTGAGAGTATTTAGAACCAAAACAAGAGTTATTGGAAGAGGCATTCCTATTGAGCACTTGAATCAACTAGTAAGAGGTTGCTCGAGTTTAACTAGCGATACATTGTAATATGTTTCAAAAAAGACATTAGATGTCGGTTGATTCATAAAAAAGAAGAGGCGTTCCCCTAAAGGGAATGCTGAGGATAATAACCTTGAAATATTTGCCTCTCAGGATAATAACCTTGAAATATTTGCCTCCTGTGTTTTTGTGTGTGTGTTTATGGATGAAAATGAAGACAATATGAGAAAGAGAAGTTGGGATTGATTGAACAGCTAGACTATGAAAGAGATTGCATTTTGAACCGATATGATAAGCAAGTGAACAATATTTATCTATTTTCTTGTTTTAAAAAATTATTTAGATTGTTATGGCTTTAATTATATAGATTGATGATTTATTTAATATTTTTTAGTTTACTTTTATTTTTATCAAATTAAAAAAAATGGATTTTAAAAGGAATTGATCGAGCGATTTAGGACCTGTATGTTTCTATTTTCTTGTTTTCAAAAATTATTTATAAACCTTTTTTTTAAAAAAAACTTTTACAAAGAAAAACAAAAAATCCATTTGGATAATTTTTTTATATATATGTATATATATGAAACTAAATATACTTATACCAAAGATAAAATTTTCATGATAACTCGAGTTTTTGAATGGAAAAACGCCATCAAACTCTAGAAAACAATTTTGTAATTTTCCCAAGCAAAAATTAAGAAATGAGAAAATAAGTTTTTACAAATAGAATCAAACACCCTCTTGTAATTTTCTTAACTATGATATGCATGTAAATTTGTTTTTTTTTTGTTATAACATGTAAAGTTGTTATTAAATGCTTATAATAAAAATCGAATGGAGTAATAAATCTATGAATATTTGCACAAAAAAATAATAAATCTACGAATATAAATAAGGCCTAAGAAGTAAAAGTCATTTTACCCAATACACACAACAATGACTGGATCAACTTAATGGATATGGAGCGACTATTGGGCTTTATGTTTTTTCCCTCATGAATGGGCTTGCAGGCTCTTCTCCATTCTTTTTTTTTTTGGTATAAACCATCCGGTATCATAGGGTATCATGGGTTCATTGGCTGCCCCAGACTAATCAGGACCCCCCGCGAGGAGACCTTGCGGTGGTAGCGAGGTACCGATAGGATAAACTCTTTCAGGTTGCGTTAATTATCGCGGATGTCACTCCCTAGGGTTCGAACCCTCACCCTGAAGAATGCTGGTAGTAGCCCTTGCCAACTATATCAATTCTCCATTCTCACACAAATACATTTTGTTCAAACAATTTACAAAAAATGATTTTTTGTAAAGCCCAAATTTTCAGTTTCAGGCCCAGATACTACTGTTAAATATTTGAACATAAAGAGTCACGGTAGTGTCTGGGCCTTGAATATTTGCCCTACCTTTAGAATACGCTTAATGGCAGGCTGTATTAATTATTCTATTTTTTATTTTCTATTTGAATATTATTATTTAATAAATAGTTTTTTTAATAGTTTTAATAGTTTTTTGTTTTTCTATTTGAATATAAGAAAATTCCCCGAGACTCTGTATAAGGCCCCATATCCTCTATTTTTTAAGAATCAAAGTATTAACTATTGTGTCAAAAGTTTAAGCCGATAAAAAGGGAACACTTCAATTCTTTAACCTAGATCGAACATGGCACACTAGTATTCTATGACCTTGTGGTCTATCTGGTTGAATCCGATCCATAGGGTCTAGACCTAGGACACATTAACTGCTGGCTCTTGAATTATTGCATTATGGGATTGAAACCTTAATGCACAATGAATTGATGAAAATATAAGGGGGAGTAAGGATCTGTTTGAATGAATCATAGAAGCTACTTTTTCAACATAATTTACAAATTGTAAAGTAATCATGTACATATGTCCGGTTAATAGCAGACATCAACCTAAGTCAATGGGGATAGAAATCTTCTAAAGCGTACACTCCAATTCTTTAACTCATATCGAACATTAGCACACTAGTCTTCTATGACTTTGTGGCGCATCTAATTGAATCCAATCCACACCCCTGACTGACCCAGAACGCATCAACTACTAACTCTTGAATTATTGCCTTGTAGGATTGAAACCTTAGTTCACCATGAATGGATGAAAATAGAGGGGGGAGTAAGGGCTTGTTTCGATGAACGATAGAAGCTACTTTTTCGATATAATTTATAAACTGTAAAACAATTATGTGAGATAAATTTTATCTTGATTCATGTAAATGCGTTCTTCTATCAAACACAACAGTCCAAGTCGATGGGGATAGAAAACTTCCAAAGTATGGTGTCATTATCAGATTAATAAATTTGTATTCTCAAAGGATGTGGGGCCAGGAGCATGTGTGATGAATGAAGAGATAAATATGAAAGAGAGACATTAAAGGACGAAGGTGTCGTCGTCCTTGCTATGTTTCGGATAGCCTTTCATTTTCTTAGACTTTATTGCCTTCGTACCCTCTCTCCCCTTCACGTGTGACTTGTTCACTTCTTTTTTTGTTCATGCCAAATCTCTATCACAATTCGGCGCTTACTATTTCACACACAAATTTCTTTGGAGAATTACCAGAGGTTCCCAGTAATAGAATGTATTAAAATGATCTCAAAAAATTGTTAATGACAAATTGAGAATCATCATTTATAAGTGAAGCAGTTAACATTTATAACGCATGGCCTTATTTATAACCTTTAGGCAATTCTCCTTAAATTCTTCGTTTGCATCAAAATTTATGTTTAATACAAATGTAATATGAGAACATAAGGCTAAATATTTCACACTTCTATACTCCATTCCTCATGGTTCTTGTTTGTAATCCTCGGATAATATATGCACAATATTTAACGTGTGATTAAAAAAAATACTTCAGAACGCGTACCTTAAAATGAAGGTACACCGCAAATTATTTCAGGATGTTGGATGCATATGAGAAAATACTCGATGATGTGATATGTGCTTTAACCCTGTTATACATGGATGGAAAGACACGGCGGGTTACGGGCATAATAAATTTTTATGTTGATAATAAATAAATTTTATTTCATCCTTAACTGCTTGTGTATGATTAACAAAACTAAAAGAACCCAATAGAAAAAGGGGGGAAAGCTATATAGCTGAGGAATTAAGTTTTTTTTATAAATTATTTGGTTTATGATACTCATTCCAACTACTCAAGTTAAGCCCTAAGTTAGAGAAGTTCTCTCTCATTGTGATTTTTCTTTTAAAATCTGAGAATTGCTGAAATGGTGTTTTTAGTGATTTTATTGTGGTATAAATGAAATACTAAATAGATAAGAAATGTTATCCGACAATTTAAAGTTTTATATGATTTAAATTGTTAGCCAAATTAAATATTTAGTCTCCTAAGTTTATATCAAAATTTAATTTATAATTTCTTATGTTTAGATATTGAATTAGAATTTGTGGTTTTTCCCGTCATATGTCTCAAATAAGTCAAAATAGAACTTCAATTGCTGATTAAAAAGTAATAAGAAATAAAAGATCGAAATATAAAAATTTTACGGAGACAGAATGGTGTGATAATAATGTTGGATCATCAAAATTTGAAAGTACAATATGATTTACGATTATCAGCATTAAAATAAGAATTTTTTGGAACAACAAGAAATGAAATAAAAAAATGATCATTCTTACCTTAAAAGTTTTTGTAAATTACTATAGAATATACATGAGCTTTTTGGGTGTAATATCATCCTAAACATTTTAAATAGAATCAATTTCACCTTACCATTAGTTGACTATTAATATTAACCTTAGTTTGATTAGGTCAAATAATGGTCAACTAACAATACGGGTGAAATAATTATTATTTTTTATACTTTTGGGATAACATCCAACATATCTAAAACTTCCAGAATGATATCACACCCAAAAAAAAAAAATTCATGGATGCCAGTGCTACCTCACTAAAATTTTCGGAACAAAAATTACCTTGAACCCTTAAAATATATGTCCACATACTTTTAACTAACATGGAATCTAATTTCTTAAAAAGGACATGTGATTCATTTTCAAGTGCATATTTCATATTTATCCATTATAAGAGTACATAAATTCACTATTATCAAAATAAATTTTAGTGCCTAAAATTTTAAAAATATTAGTGTATCATAATTGCTTTGAGTAGGACCATTGACAATGAAAGAAAATCTCAGGGACAAAGAGCTTGAGAGAAAGGGCATTTATTGAGGATAGTGGCATATAGTATGATTATCCATCTTTTGTGTAGAAATTAAGGAATTTATTCACATTTGTTATTTAAAAAATATATGTTGATTTTTCTAAATTACAGCTCATTTTAATTATTTACCCCTTATGTACTTAACATAGGAGATAGTTTATTTTTTAATAGATTAAAAAAATAAAATACTTAATTATAACATTTATTATTAAATATTAATGTATATTATTAGATTATATATTATTTTCATAAGTCAGATAAATTATTCTAATGACATTAGTCAATTAGCTTTTTTAATCTCCCACATTAAAAGAGTCAATTGCTTTTACATGTAGCATATTCAAACTACTCACTCTATGAAAAATTATTTTATTATGTTCAAGCAATAAGGAGGATTTAAAAAAATATAAATTAGGAAGATAGAGTTAGGTTTTAGACCAAGTTAAAAATATCTACCAATTCTTTATATTTAGGTCTAAATAGAGTATAATAAATCATTAAAAATATGTAAATAGAAATTACATTAATTAGAACAATGTAGTAGCAATACATAGATGGATCAAACAAATGCAGTCAATATGGAATATTAAAATTGATGTTCACATATAATTGGGTCCGTTTGGTAAAGCGGTGGAGAAGTACTTATGGGCTTATTTACACAAGTCGAGGCAAATATGTGGAGGAGATTGTCTCGTTTTGCGGAAAAACACTGTTGAACGTGCTTATGGCTACAAGCCAAATGTTGCCAAACAAGCACATTATATAATTATAGGAGGTGTATGCGGCTTTTTCAAGCTTTTTGTATCATTATACTTCTGTAAATATTTTAGAATGAATGTCCATAACCTCCAACCCCTAGGATTCCTAATTTTTATTATAAAAATTAGATTTATGTAGGTATACAAATGGATAGTGAAGCTGAGATGTGATGCAATAATTTAGCATTTCCAAAGGGATACTGGAGACTAGATGAATATTCTTAAAGATATTACATGATGACAATGTGCCATGCATAATTTAACTAAAAGGAAGATATCTTCTAAAAGGCATTGGAGATTGTCTGTTTGACGAGAATTCAGTATACTCTATCAAGATAAAAAGATAAATGGTGATGTTGTTATCAGGGGGAGTAAAATTGACGGTGTTATCATAAGGATAAGTAAAAGTAATACCATTTCCATGGGGAGAAAAGATCTTGTTGTACTCTTTTTCCTTAATCAAGATTTTGTCCCACTGGATTTTCCTGATAAGGTTTTTAACGAGACAGCTTCAATATATATTGTGTACTCTTTTTCCTTCACTAAATTTTTGTTCCATTGGGTTTTTCCTAATAACGAGGCACAATATTTGTTATAGACATTCAAGGGGGAATGTTGTAAATATTTTAGAATGAATGTCCATAACCTCAAACCCCTATGATTCCTTATGCTTAATGTCACATTCTTATAACCTCTCCCAACTTTTGAACTGCCACATCTTCCACTCCAAAACCCCTTTCTCTCATGAATGGTTTTTAGGAGCCTTTATTTTATAGCTCAAATGTCATTCATTTTGTGTAACTTATGGTTGAGTATGTAAGCTTATATACAGTGGCGGAGCCACGTTGGTTTCAGTGTGGGCAAATGCCCCCACTGAAATTTTTAGGTTGTATGTAAATTACTATTAGATTTTTATTTTGCACCCACTGATATTTGAGATTTGAACCCACTCAAATTATTTATACTATCAAACTTGTTGGCATTTGTTTGAAAATAAAAAAGTTGCCCCCACTGGTCTAAGGTCCTGGCTCTGCCATAAATAGATGCTTTGTAATACCCATTGGATACACACATATGAATAAGAATTACTATTTCATTCCTCTCCAATTCTCGTTGTTCATCTCTCCAATTTTCTTTATTTTTATAACAATACATATATAGTAAAAAAAAAATACTATATTGCTACGCTGTGGAAAGTATCTACCAAGAAGTTAAACTAAAAATAAAGGATTAAAAAATCAGACTGGACAATAAACTGGTTAAAACATTGATTTAATGATTAGTGAGTCAGATAGGGGTCAAACCGATTACAGTTAAAAAATATAATTTAATTAAAACGTACAGAAGTTAACTATAAAAATAATATTTAAATAAATATGATACCTAATATATTATCTTATGCACAGAATCGCAGCATAAATATTGTAATTATTTTTATATAAAAATAATACTAAGAGCATACTCTATTATCAAATTTCATAAGTGATCGTGTACTATTTATTTATTTGTAAACAATAGGCATTATATCTTTGCCTTCAAATTTTATGCATGAATAGTGAGTAATTACTTTATTGATAACTAATTGCAAACTCGTCTATGTCATGCGTGCGTGACATATACTTTTATGGGAGATTTACTGTTGAGTCCCAAATAAGGGACTTATTTATCAAATGATCCCAAATTTTAAAATATTTAAAAAATGGTCCCATTGACAACACGGGGTATTGTCAATACAGCACATGGTGTTGTTAGGGGTTGGCAAGTGACAACACCATGCGCTGCATTGACAACACCTCGTGTTGTCAATGGGACCATTTTTTAAATATTTTAAAATTTGGGACCATTTGCTAAATATCTTCACTATGTGAGACCCCACAGTAAATCTCCCTACTTTTTATCTCTGGACAAATGCTTTTACCCAACAGATAAACATGCTTCCCTTAACACCCTCTGAGCTTCCTCTGCTGTCACTCAAAATCCATCCTCATTCTCTTCCCTCTTTCCTTCTACTTCCCTCAAAATCCAAGCTCTCCTCCTGCCCCAAGTTCACCGACACCAGCCCCACCATTGTGGAGCCACCCTCCGTCTCTTACCCTACAATCGCCTCCAATCCCCAACTGTTGTTATGCCTCCGTCCTCATTTCCTGCACTCCCTTCAACAAAGCTGAGCGACGTGGACATCAACCTCTCCCTCTTTTTTTTATATTTTCTTAATCACACTCCTCTAACCAGTCTAACTCGGCGAGTCACCGAGTTGCAACTGGTTCATACTGATTCAGGGTGGGTTATTCTGTTTTGCTTCCCTACTGATTTAAGAGTTGACCAGACCAAACATTTAACTGGTTAATTGGTTTCTAGTTTGAACTAGCCGATCATGTCCAATTTTCTGAACCTTGCTAAAAATTGTTCAATATATGAATGGGTTAAGTTTTATACATAAATGGATTACCCCGAAAATGACTTTCACCGTATAACAAATGAGACATACGTTGGAATATGGTTCACTTTGCTGGATTAGGCCCAAAACATATTTTGGGTAAAAGCACAAATAAGCATTGTTGTGGGAATGAATTGCAATTTCCAAAATAGAATTCAAAACTCAAATTAAAAGTGGAAACAGTTATGCAGAGAAAGCGTGTGAACGGTTGTTTTTGAATTTAATTTTTTGATTAATAAACAAATGGGTTATCCCTTTATTTGAGGAACAACCGAATACTGGAACATATTTGAGACATTGACTCTCTCTCTTCCCGAGTAAAAACTTACTCCCCTCCTCTGCGAAACTCTCCTTCCTCTTCTCTGTGCCTTTTGCCATGTATCATATTTGGGTCCACACTTGTGATCCAAATAACATAAGTATTTGCAATCAGAGTTGGAATTGTCGGGTATAATGAGGTTGACTAAAAATCAGAGGCTGCGGTTCATCTCTATGTCAGACTGATATAAGTAATAAAACATTAGATCACTACTACAGGATAGTTATCTAACGTCCCCTCTCACGTCCATTTTTTAATATGTAAGAAGAGTCCCAATATCATCCCCTCTCATGTCCAGCCATGAAAGGGTTTACCCACTCATGTGCAGGTTTACGTTTAATGGGCGTGAGAGGGTTTTTAAAAACCCTCTTCCTTCCTCTACTCTCCACTACTACAAATTATACTTTTTACTACTGAAATTCGTGTCCTTTTTCTAAAAAAGGGAGTAAAAAGTGAAGGTGGTGGCAATTTTAAAAAATAGGCGGAAAGTGGATGGATCTTTAGGCGACCTTTTCAAACTAAAGGGCGTTGTAGGCAACCCTAGGGCGTCCTTTTAAAAGAAAGGGCGCCATAATCCACTTATAGCGCCCTTTCTCAAATAAAGGGCGCCGTAGAGCCCTATTTTAAACTCATCCGTCCCCACCCTTGGTCCCCTAAGCCCCCCGATCCCACTCTGGACCCTTTGCCTCTCCGACCACATTCCCCCC